>JAAIXJ010000013.1:904082-1018971 GCA_013403705.1 Heliconius hermathena | reverse complement strand
TAAATTTATATTTCCATTTCTTCGCTCTGGTGTCGAGGTTAAGCGCGGCGTTGAGTTCTGCCACTCAACACGCAATGCCTCCAGAATTCGGCAGAAAGTGGGGAACGGAGTGTCTTAACACTAGGTTCCCTCTGCCTACCCTGCTGTGTGCGGGATACAGCGTGAAGCTAATTTAATTTTTTTTTTTTTAAATATATAGTTTGTATTATTCATAATTAACTATGTTATTTATGTGTATAGCCATGCATATTTTATTTTATTTATTTATTTTTAACTTGTACCCAAGGTACATACTGTAACAATTTCCTATTATTTTTCTTTCCTTATGCGAATAACGATTTAAACAATATGAAAATATATATTTTTTTCATCGTGACATGTGATGTGAAAGAGTGTGGTACGGTAAAGTTAAAACGGGTACAAGATACAACTTTCGGTAGCTATACAAGAAGCACAGTTTCACTTTCCGCTTTCTAAAAATTTTCATGTGGATTTCCTTTTCAGAGTATTAATAGTAATTATTTAAAAAAACCGTGTACGATCAAAGTCAAATAAAGAAAAAATTGTAGTAAGAAAATACTTACTTGCCAAAAGAATACGTCGCAGACATAAAGACCATAAAGAAAATTTTCAATTTATCAACGTTACGTTTAAAGACATTGTCCTCCGACAGACAAATGTCAACAACACCATTAATATGTATTAGGGCATGACTCAGGTACACTAAAGTCGACTGGCGGGATGGGGTGCAAATATAGTGCATTAGCTACGTTAGTCTACCCTACCCGTGTCACGGATATGACGACTATGCGCCCGCCAGCGACGTCAGACATAAAAACCTTTTAGGAGAGTCCTTGTCTTAACTAACCTCGCTGAAATGCGGAAGTTCGGTAGGGCCGTATAATTCAGGATTTTGAGGAGCCCTCAACGCTCATTACCGACCGCGTTTGACAAGATTTACGCGAACAATTTGCTTAATGAAAAAAGTCCGCATTCGCTCTTATCGATAAAACATTCAAATTAAAGACCCACTTTAACGACTTTCGCTCAATCTGAGAAATGAAACTGGGAGAACTCCTTATAATATTATTCGTCGGACAATAACACTCTCGAATGATTTTAGGGTCCCAGTCCGCCCAAATTACATGTCAACGGTGTCAAACGGTTGGAAATCCAGAAGTATTCTTGGACAAATTCCGCGAGTCTCGCCTCCCTCGGCCCC
The DNA here is from genome assembly GCA_013403705.1 of Heliconius hermathena. Lineage (NCBI taxonomy): Eukaryota > Metazoa > Arthropoda > Insecta > Lepidoptera > Nymphalidae > Heliconius > Heliconius hermathena. Next base: position 1,017,749 of record JAAIXJ010000013.1, on the reverse strand, counting down.
GATGACAAGAATATCTAAATGTCATTATAAGTTTAAGTAGAACTTACGGAATTCCGCGCTCAAGGCTGTTTTCAAGTTTATTACGTTTGTTAAAACTTTAAAATTATACACTTACCTAAATTTAATAAAATATCCATATATATCTTGTCTTTCTACAAGGTTGTAGAAAAACGTCGTGTGTACAAACGGTAAAATCAGGGCATACCAACATATGGAGCAAAAGTAGTTCAAAATGACTTCCTTTATCATCTGTATTAATTTGTCTATCAATCTACCAATCATCCTGTATATTATATATCATAAATCATAATACAATAATTGTTTAAAGTAGATTACAAGCAAATAAGTTAATGTAAGTATACTCAATATAAACAAGTTTTGTAGTTTTTATAAACTAAAATTTGTATTCAATTTCAATACTACATGTTGAGGCCAGTCTTGGCACAGGAGCACAAGTGTGCGCAGGTTGTGGGTTCTACTGCCACTGAAGAAAATAAAATATTTATTTTCATTTCTTTGCTCTGGCGTTGAGTTGCGCCAATCAACATGCAATGCTACCAGAATTCTGCAGAAAGTGAGGAACGGCAAAAAATGTGATGGTAAAATTAGGCTCCCTCTGCCTGCCTTGCTACATGCGAGATACAGCGCGAAGCTGAAAAAAAATTCTAAATACAAAACAGATAGTATTTGCAATGAATAAAATTTAGAAACTTGTAAGAGAAAATCTTTATGACTTTATTTGCTCAAATCTATCAAAATGTATTTAAAATGAATTTGTGGAATTCCAATTTAGTAGGTCACTACGTAATAACAAATTAGGCAGTAATTATTTATCAATTTCACGATAAGTCGACGTCGAGGTCGAAAAGAATCCCCATTAGAAATATTTTGTGCGTCTCTATGCCGACAAACGATTGTGGGTGACAAATTGCTCGTGTAATTTAGTTAGAGAGGTTTCTTTATTTTCTGAAGATTCTGCTTAATGTCTTATTTAGACATATTTTATTATCGATTGATAAATGTAATTATATTTTTTAAATACTTCTTTTAATAATATATACATATTGATCAAACGAACATCTTTCATGTAGCGTTCGTAATTTTGAAGTTAACACGACTCGAAAGTGGTTACAAGACGAAAACTATGACTACTTTACTAGTTTACTCTACCTATGCAATCCTTTAAATTTGCTCCTCACATTATAGCTCATTCTGTTAAGAGATAATGCGTAATTCGGCTTGAGTGAAGGTAGGACGGGGGTAAATGATAACTTCGAATCCTCGTTCCTCCTTCTCCTCATCAGACGAAACATAATTGTAAATTTTTAAAAAAGATTAAGTGTGTTTACAACATTATGAGACAAATTCAATCAAGTATATTTACACTTATTAACCGAAGACCGTGTAAGAACCTCTACAACAGCATAACCATTCGCCACCGTTCATTCAAATTTATACAACTGCATGAATTCTAGTGAATTTCCATTTAAGCGTCTGAGCAATTTGTAAATGGATCGCGGTCTCCATGGCTCACCACCCTTGCATTGTGTTTGCAGAATAGTTATGATTTCTTTGCTTTCCACCCCTACGTTAGGTAATGGGGGAAATCGTTTAAAATGCAATTTGTTGATGAATAGTTTATCATTTATGTTGATTTCCTAAGACACAAAGGCATATAACAAACTATTGTGCAGATATATCAATATAAAACATCATCAAAGTTGACTATTACATACAAATGTCATGAATACTATCATTGTATTTACACAGTATAGAGTCACCCTTGACATAAAAACTGTATATTTAGTACAAACCGAGATGGAATGTAGGCACTTTAGAATATAAAAAAGTGAAATGAAATGCCAAGGTAAATCTATTATGCCAGCTTTACCACGCTAGAGAGTGGAGAAAGAATAATGCAAACTGAAATAGTTCAAGTTCAACCGAAGTAAACCTTTTAATGGAACATAAAACGGGAGCATGACGTGAGCTCGCGACAGTGCCGGTGGCTGCGGCCGACTGTACTCAACTACTGAGCTGAGGTCTGAGCGTAAGATATTACAACTTCGTAGACCATTGTAAATCGTACATTCATTATAATGAATGGGAGATCTTTTTCAAAGGCGCCATTATTTTACGACTTACAATTCTCAGTGAATTTTTTCATTAGCTTCTTTGCTTTGTTCCAAAAAATATGACCTATATTCTATTTAATTAATGATGAAAATATTTTATAGGATACCTCGGTGATGTCAGCGCGTCTAAAAAATCTCATTTCGTCCACGTCCTGAGGCTTAATTAGATTACGTCTAACTTTTTAATCTTACGAAATATGTAAAGTATTAAGAAAAATTACAATTGTCATTTAGCGAAAATATTATCTGTTGTTATCTAAGAAATACATTTAAAATCTTCGAATTGAAATAATATTATCTCAATTCGAAGTTCGATTCAAAGAATTCGAACACAATATTGTGTTTCTATGATGAAACCTTACCACAAATATAAATATTATTCTATAATATAGTATATAAATCATAATATTATCACTAAGATTAATGAAATAAGAATAAAGAAAATAATTCTCTTAAATTAATAAGTAGCTACATGGGTTCAAAGACATCATAGATCACGGAGCAGATTCATAAATCGTGAGCCATACATCGCGTGCCAAGTGGCGGAGATAATTGGTTTTGGACACTCTTGGCATATAGTGTTAACACACGGCACATTGGGTTTATAGGTTATCAAAAGCAATGACTCGTATCGTAAATAACATAATAACCATGTTATAGTAAATTTTAGCTTTGGTTTTTGCATCAATTATGGCAATAGTCGAATTATTTCGTTATTACGTCACTAAATGTGTAAAATAATGTTCATTTATTTTGTGGGAAATATGGATATTATAGACAGATGCAAAATATATTTATCATCTTGTCAGAACAAATGGTAGGTAATGGCGTGACGTTACGTAATTTTGTATAAATGCGATAATAAAAACTTGCCGTCGTCTTAGGTCGACTGTCCGACTGTGAGCGCGACAGTTGTAAATTCGAGTCCCACTCGAAACTGTCTATGCTTCAAGTTACTTAATATTAATATTACTTTCACTTTTGGATTTCTTCATAAACTAATCGTTTTAAAAACGATGTCATCATTTTTAAGCTTAGTCTCGTCTCCCTAAAGAATCTACACGACGATCGGACCTTCCGTCTCTAAGTGAATGCTCTATATAATAAGCAGTTAATCAAAATCTAATACTTTAAAGTGAAATTTTCTCAACAATCTTGTAAATTAACCAAACAACAATACAAACATTAATTTATCTCGCAACTTCATAAGTTCATCTGGTTTAAATGTAAATTCAGTATACTGTACAAGTAAACATAAGTTTCCAGGCAATTTACAGTTTGTCATATGTTCGGAGGAAAGCTAATATGGTTAGGTCACGGCCTAGTTCTGTACTTTAAGACGAAATTGGTAAAGTTATCTCAGTGCCAGTGACTAGGTAATTTTAATTTAACTAAATAGGTCCCTTAAAGCATCTTTGAAAAAGTGCTAGCTTAATGTTAATAATGTAAGTAAAATTTTCGTTAAATAACTGTTTGTCTGTATAGTCACTGACTACGATTATATTACGTCATAAGAAAACATTGATGAAAAATTGCATATTTTTATGAATGAAATGTTTATCACTTCTTTTAATTATTATCACACTTTATCACAAAATTACGTTTTTATTCAATACATTAACATTTATATAATATTTACTCGATAATTCAAATATTTTTTACATAAATTATACGGATTAATTACAAGTAACAATGCAAGGATGAGTCAAAAGATTAGCCCGATCGTGCCTCTCTATCGTTCCGTGCTCTCGCTTGCACGCTCGGCTCAGGTAGAACGTGACAATGAGTCATGGTTTTTTGTGCGTGCAGCCGGCTCATCGATTTATAAGACGTTATCACGTCAAAATTTGTTTTGTTTGAATAGCTTTCTACCTTGAATAATGTGTTCAAATTCTCCTCGGAACTGACTATCTTTATTCTAACTCTATTTAGTTCTAACGTATACTATATACCAAAGTGCAAAAGAGGGTGCTGAGCGTTCTCTATATTAATAGGCAAAATGCTAGAAATATGTAACAAACAAATATGTGCTTTTTGTATTAATAATATCTGTTTTATATTATTTTTACGTTAGACATATTAAATATGCAATATTGAAACCTTCAATAAAAATACTTATAAATCGATTAACGATCGGTTTACCTATTTAAATCTATTAGAAAATAAAAATAAATCTTCGAATAAGAGCAAAAGCAAGTTTAACTGAGACGGGGTTATTTATAATATATTATATATAAAAGTCCTATTTCCAAGTTGAGCTCATCTGCAAGACTTATGGTTACACAATTCATATAGCGGGCGCCAGAGCGTCGCGCTACGATCAACACATAAATAGGCTGTAGACTCTCCTATTTAAACTTCTTCTATGAATTCTCTTGTAAATTTTTCGAGCCTTTGTATGAACTTTGAAAAAGTTTGCTATAAGATGACCGTATAACTTAAAAAACTTAGTATTGCAGTATAAGTTATGCCTCGCCCTGGTTTTATCAGCTTTTAATATTCTTCTTCTTGATCTATTCTCGGAACTAACAATTATTTATTTTATTGAAGTGTAGCGACGCAATAGCAGCTTCGCCCGCTAAAATTATACAAAATATTTTCTCTTATTTAATTTGGAATCTACATATGTGTTTTCTATTATATAGAGAATATTATATTTATAGATTTTATATTGATTTATTAATCAATTCAAGAATAAACTAATACTATTAAATATTATTTTGAACAAATTATATGGACCATGATATCATATCATAGTTGTAAAGGTGCACTTTTATATACGTTTTTTGAATCTATCTAGTAAGTACATCGTTTTGGAATATCTTTTTAGATTGAGCAAATTTGTGTGAAATTCATCCGCAAAATTCGTTTCAATAACATTCTCGTAGATGAAGTTGTGCGTTCAATTCTACCTCTATATTAATATTGGATATATCCAAACAGAATCTTTGAACTTTCATTTAATGATTTTTTATGGACATTATTTTTTTTATAGATACTTTTATGTTTTAACACATATTTGATATAATTTAATAAAAAAATTACAATAATATGCTTTCATATACAAACTAATTATAACTGTTACCTGTAAGAGATCAGTAATAGTGATAAGGTCGCCTTTGCATACTAACTCTGTACGAATAATGTTTTTTTTTATTATTTTTATTTTTTCCGATATTTTATATTGGTATTCGTATTTCTCTTGTAAAATGTTATATTTCTTATATGTATGCAATAAAGTGTTTTATCTATCTATCTATCTATCTTATTATCAATATAAGCCACCATAGACACGACCATGTATTGACCACAAAGCGTTTACGTCTTCATAAGTCGTGTATTGGCACTGTCTATAATGGCGGCAGAGATTAACTGGAGATTACACAGCAGATGCATGTCGGCTCACTGTGCCATAGTTATTAGATGACGACATGCCAAATTATTAGTTGCTTCTATTGCAATAGCCTGATTATTAGTATAAGTTTAAGCATATTAGTGTAAAGTCTTACTTATATAGCCTTAACTAATAAGTTAGTTAAACATATTGTTTCTGCAATCTTTGTTTCTATTCTAATTTCTATCTGCTTACCGTCTAAATAAACAGTAGTTGCGAGAATGACAATAAAGTAAATAATAAATAATGACACCTCGTCAACCGGTATGGTTGACGAGTTGTGGTCCCTTTGAAGTTAGCTGTTAGGTTCGGCAGATTTGATTTTAGTATTTTTCTTTTTACAAAAGTGTAGTTTACGAATTTAGGTTTTAACTTACTAATTTAGTAGGTCATAACGACTGTTGTAGTCTTTCCATAGAGATTTTTTAATTTTTAAGAATTTTTAAGAATTTTCACCTCGGTGGAATGTGGCCTCCTAATTTGTTGAGATAATTTGACTTCCTATTTAAAATATACCGAAAGAAGACTTGTCTTTTTTGCTTTACGCTGTATCCCGCATATTGCAAGGTAAGTAGAGGGAAGCCGCATATTATGGGGTAGGCAGTTTCTCCTACATATTTTTTAAATATTTAATTGACATAGGCATGCGTGCTGAAAAAGTCCAAAAAAATTTCAATACATTTACTATGTACTATGCCTTTATAACATGTAATAAGCCTAATAATAAGCACATTTTATTATGACAATTACATATTCGTAGCACGTTCGGCCCCGGATAGTTGACGCGGGCGAAACTGGGGCTTGCCCGCAATCTCATTGGACTGTAATGCTCTTGTTGATATGAAGTTTAGTTTGGAAAACATTAAGCAAAAAATAAGTTTATTCTTGCAATATTTCCTTTACTGTACGTGGTACAGTCAGAGGTTTTCAGATTGGGTTCGATTTACGCTCTTCGATTGAATAAAAAAAATGCGCTACCTTACAAAGTGATTTTAGAACGGACAAAAAGTGATGACCTTCACCATAATTTCTCCCAGATTTTTACATACCCATACATGAAACGGGGATGGGAAAATTTAAAATTGCACGGAGCCAGAGACGCAAAAACGAACGAATCAATAATATCACACGAACACAAATACCACTTCCATTAAGTTGCAATTAAAATTAATAACTTTCGGAGACTGAATACGAAGTATATTTTTTTATATATTTACCTTGTTTACAGTGTACAGTAAATTGAATAAAAAAACAATCAAATTAAAAGAATTACAACTCACTAAGAATACCCAACATGTAATACATTTGACCAAATAAACTGGAAGCTTTACTATTTTATTAAATTAAGGAATTAAGAGACACGCACTGTAGTTCAATATAAAAACCGTACCAGGGGCTAAGGTATTCACAAGTGAGAAGCGACTGCCTACGTCGGACTACTCACTTCGTCATAGAACTACAACCATTAGCCAAATTTATTTTTATTATTTCCAATGCGATAGTTATTTCCAAAAAAAACCGGCACATCAACCATTTTGTTTTGAAACGAAACGTGCACAAAATGGCGACTAACTACACAGACGATATCGGCCCAATGGCCTACCCACTTAAAATGTAAGTATTTATTTGAAACTGTTTCATATTCCTTTATATATTTTTTGTATTTTTTTTGGATTTTGCCATAATTTACTTTTAACATAATACTAATTTACAATTTGTGTCAAACAACGTTTTTAACTTTAAAAGTAATTCCAAATGCAAAACTAATTTAGCAATCCCGCAAAGGAGAATAGGAAAAATTTTCAACAATCGTCCCACAATGACGCCAAGACTGTAACGAATATAAATTGCTTAATTTAAATGACTCGTTCCAAATGGAATTGACTTTATAAATATCCGCATTATTGTCACAAAAGTTATAATTTAATGGAAATATGACAAATTGTTCTAACGCCGAACCGTCCTAAGATCCAGTTATTTCAATCAGGGTTGACAAATCATAATCCATTTACACTTTAAATTGATTTCAGCGCTATTTCGCTAAGCTAAATAAAAACATTTTAATAGTCATACTTTTTAAATATTTTTTTTGATATTATAATTTATAAATAAAATATATTATTTCTAAAATACTTATTTAGAAAACGTATAAAAATTTTTACGTAGCGGGAATTGAACCCGCGCCTCCTGGAAACCGACCAGGCGCTCTGACCACTAAGCCATACGTTCAGTGTTCAGGAGGCGCGGGTTCGATTCCCGCTACGTAAAAATTTTTATACGTTTTCTAAATAAGTATTTTTCTTTCCTAAGTGTGGATTAACACTTTAAAAATGTATAAAATATTATTTCTATCCCTAGGGTCAGCCAAGAGGTCGTAGAACACATGCTCGGCTGGAATATTCCAGAAGAACATCAGGGCCTCGTCCACGAGCACTGGAGAAACTTCCCATCGGTCAGCAAATATGCGCACTTTGTCCTAGCTCTCATCTACACGTGCCTGATACTTGCATCACTCTCAGGCAACGGCATCGTTATTTGGATATTTAGCACGTAAGTTTAAAAAGAAGGAAAGATAAACAGAAAATAGACAAAAATAAATATGTCTATCTTTTATATCTTTCTTTTTTTATAGTAATTGTTTTCTCGTTATTTTTAATAAACATAACCGTATAAAATATTAATATGAATATATAAGGATATTACATTAGTGATCTGGAGCATTGAGAGGGTTGAGTTAATAACGCGGAACAATTTGGCGATCGAGTGCTGTACACTGTCACTGCTGCTGACTTAATTAAGTTTCGAAATGTACTCTGGCTCACGTCTTAGGGATCTTAAACCTATAATAATATTATTATATAATTTTTATATTAGCATACATAATCATTTACATGAATATTTATAAAATAGTTAAATATAAAAATTTTACAATCTTAGACTCTATTCAATAACATGTTACAATGAAACTTTTACCTACATATATTGTTTTTGTCGATAGAGCAATAATATTAAGACTCTTATAACTTCATATAATAATGACTTAAAGTAAATAAATAAAACAAATAAAAATATATTATTTATCAGATTCAAAATAATATTTCTAAAAAGATAACACAATATGAATTATTTTCCAACGTTCACGCAAACTCGATACGAGTGTCAAAGGCGGAGTTGTGAACCGCGATCGAGTTCGAAAAACGTTTCCGATGTTCATCGGGCATTGCGTTTTACTCCATTCTATTTATCTTCCTGTTTGTACCATATCTATGTCGTTTGAGCCGCGGTTACGATTTTCATGTCGACATTTTTTTGCCTGCAAATGTATAAAATCTATTTTTAAAAAAAATCTAAGCATTTCATTTTAAATACGCATTTTTTATATTAAACATTCCTGTGTAATTGCGATCAAATCAACTTCACGCTGTATCCCGCACACAGCAGGGTAGGCAGAGGGAACCTCGTGTTAAGACACTCCGTTCCCCACTTTGTTGTAATTGTGATAGGAATTTAAATAACAGAAGAGTGGAAATTATTTTACAGAAAATTCTTTCAAAATCTCTACACGATATCTACTCGTATGTAAAGTACCCATGTAATATGTGTATATGAGTGAGTGCTCTTGTAATGATGACGGTGTCCTATACAAATAGGGACGCACTTTGACGGGCATATCAAAGACTAAAATCAAGATTCTCTTGTTTGTAAAGTAAACTCTAAAGACTTTGCTGTTCTGTTGAACTTTAAAAGACAGTAATTTTGAGAGTGCAGTGCGTTAGTTTTTAAAAACATAAATATCCTTGCTAAGACTGTGATATTACGTGAAATTTTATAAGATTTTCTATTTAGAATTTTCACTTAAGACTCAGATACACTATTGTTCCATTAATCAAATAATAATTGGATCCAAAGACTCCCAATTCATATTTAATTATCTGTCTTGAAAGCTTTTAATAGAGCAACTGGAAATTAATTACATTTTCTAAATATACCTATTGAATTATTTTTTTATCTCTAATAAATATCTGAGACTTATTTACTTAATAGGTAAAAACTCTTATAAATAATAAAAAAATTCTGTATCCACTTATCTGCCTACTTATCGTTTTATAAAAGACAAAGTTATATTACCAGTAGAAGCATAGCGTAGAGCATGTCGATAGCGGATTTGCGGAAGTTTGGCGTTATTGGAATTGTTCGTTCTGTTCACTACATTCCACAACTTGCTCTCCCGCGAGGTCTCTGCTTGGAAAATGGGAGACTTTTTTTTATGTAAATCCCGTTTTGTTTTGTTCTATAATTAAAATTATTTTTCCCACTTAATACGGTTTAAAACGAAATGATATTTAATAAAATTTGATTTCGTTTTATATTTAAACTAATTCGATTTTAATAAGCTATGCAGATAAAATCAACTTACTGTCTAGTGTTTCAAGAATACTGGTTTTCACCAACGGTAAAACAAAATATTCATACAAAAAATTACTAAAACGTAGACTATTTACATAGAAAGCAAAAACTGCCGCTAATTAATTGCTAATTAATCTTCTAAGTGAAATTATTTTCAAATATATCCAGTACAAGTCGACTTTCATTTTTAAAATAATCAGCTTCACGCTGTATCCCGCACAAAGCAGGGTAGCCTTTACCTCGACACCAGAGCAAAGAAATGGAAATATAAATATATATAAATATATCATTTGATCGAGTAGTTTACAGCCACTCTTTGTTCCCCTGCGCCACGACTGACCTCAAGCTCTACTTTCATTTACAGATCAAAATCACTTCGTAGCGCCAGCAACATGTTCGTAATAAACCTAGCGGTGTTCGACATGATGATGATGTTAGAAATGCCGTTGTTGGTCTTGAACTCCTTCTACCAACGACTCGTGGGATACCAACTAGGTTGCGACATATATGGCGTACTGGGCTCCTTGTCGGGCATCGGCGGTGCTATCACAAATGCTGTCATCGCTTATGACAGATACAAGTAAGATTCTGAAATGAATGAAATAATTATTCTGTAGAAGTTTCTTCTAACAAGCAATATTCTTTTAAATAGGTGGAAAGTACACCTCTCATTTTCTACAAAACGATTAGCTCATATACAGAGAAATTTTATAAGTTTTTGGAAATTTTATAGATTTTTAAAAACTTTCTCATATGATCGTTAAATTTTTAGGAAAGTATATACAAATTGAACCGAATATTCCACCTGTAATAGTTAGGAAATACGTATATGAAATAAATTTTATTGCTGGCATTTCAAAGGAAACGTATAGTGGGGTACTTCCAAAGCGTCAGACGAAAACTTATTGAAGTTAGAAGTTATTGAAGAAATACTGTGCCCTGTATAATCTACATCTTATAGTCAATTTAGTATTTCTAGTTCTCAGTTCGCCGATTTTCACTAGTAAATTGAACCTGTATTGCTAACGTTCACTAAAATTGAATCAAGTATTAATTAATTCACGCCCCACTTGCAACTACAGCAAGACGCTCTTGTTTGTGAAACAACTGATGCGCTGAATTAATTTATAATTATATTTATTATTTATAATTAAAAAAAAATACTTGATTTTATGTACAAATAACTAAAGATATTTGATGAAGGTCTTATGGTTTTAATTGGGAAATTTAATATTTTCAAAAATATAAAATTGTTATGACGTATGGTAAGGATATATATAAAAAATAGTAATATTTTCAATATTAAATGTTATAGTAAATAATTTGCCTCACAGGACAATTTCAAGCCCACTGGACGGCAGACTGAATCGAGTGCAGGCATCTCTTCTGATCTTATTCACTTGGCTCTGGGCTTTACCATTCACAATCTTGCCCGCCTTCAGGATTTGGGGACGTTTTGTACCAGGTATTTTACATTGAATTTACACTAATATCAATTAAAAAAATAAACGACATATTTCAATATATTTCAAGATTTAGTTCTTATATTGTTCCTTCATCTGCTCTGATTAGTTTAATATAAATGATTTTAATGACAGCTCGTAACTTTATGTCATAGTAAATATTAAGTTATTACATTCTATTATTATAAATGATTACTAGAAATCCCATAAATTTATTAATAATCAATTGTCTAACCATATTTAGAATTTGGGGCAGCGTTTAATTTGAAAATGATTAATTGAACTAACTACAATTTAATATGGGTATTAGGTTATTGTTCAAAATAACCATTTAAATTACAAACTTTTCTTATATTATATATAGCGTATAGATTTGATGAAAGATAAAATTACTTTAAAATGAATAATGAATTGATACTCGAAGGCTAAACACGCCTCCGTAATCCTTAATTAATATCACCCGTCAACGTTTCTTATAAACGTCAGAGGTTAAAATCTCTACAAATTTTGACACTTTCTAAATTGCCTTTTGTTTTACGCGTTATTATGTATTCGGCTGTTGACGGTCATGCTCTAGCCATTGAATTTTTTTTTTTATGCTTTTAAAATTATACGATGCTTGTTTTTTTTAGCTTCACGCTGTATCCCGCCTAAAGCAGTATAGGCCGAGGGAACCTAGTGTTAAGACACTCCGTTCTTCACTTTCCACCTAATTTTCGAGGCATTCCGTGTTGAGTGGCGAAACTCAACGTCACGCTTTTACCTTGGTACCAGAGCGAAGAAATAATAATATTGATAATTATTCATTCATTCCCCCGATTGAAAATCAAACCCACAACCGTCGCGTTACAGTCACACGCTTTTACCCCTGCGCCACTACGGCCTCTTGACTTACCGTTCATTTGATTTATATATATGAAAAAGTTATTCCGTTGCTGTACGATTGAGGCAGTCTGACTGAAGGCAAGTTTTAGATTTAAATTCTTTATTATAGGTACAGGTATAATAGGTACAGGAAATATATTAAAAAAAATTTAATGTAATAAGTATTAAGGCCAGTCATTGCGCAGTACACGCGACAGATTGTGGGATCGATTCCCACTCGAGGAAAAAGAAGTAATTAATATTTTCATTTCTTCGCTCTTATTGCAGCAGGCAATGCCTACAGAATTCGGCGGAAAGTGGGAAGCCTATCCTGCTCCATACATAGTGTGAAACTGAAAAAAAAACAATAAGTAATAATATATATTGGAGCATTTAGGATTAGGTAACAGTCTGTACATAAACTACGATTAAGTACGGGCTTATTAACAACATAAGAACATTAATCGCAAGAAATTGCATTCATCCGTTTGAAAGTACATTACTGCGTACCGCACAAAGACCACCCATTTCGTGACTAATCTACTAAGGAATGCCTCAACGACTTAGACCACTAACATTATATTATACTAGAATGATATAAAATCAGCTTCACGCTGTATTCCGCACACAGCAGGGTAGGCAGAGGGAACCTAGTGTTAAGAAGACACTCTGTTCCCCACTTTCTGCCGAATTCTGGAGGCATTGCGTGTTGAGTGGCAGAAAATGGAAATATAAATTTAAGTAAATATTTCATCTCCTCGTGTGGGGATCGAACCCACAACCAGTCGGTTTTACAGTTGCACCTCGTGCCGCTGTGTCACGACTGGCCTCGCCTCGTAGAATGATATACTCGTATATATTTTAATGCCCACAATTATATTTTTGTCTCCAAGATTGAATTATTCTACATTTAACAAAATTAGCCATATTTTTATTGACCCTTAGCAAAATTAGCAATTTTATAAAAATTGAATAGAATTTGTACTCACAACCATTACACACAGATAGTAAATGCCGCAACAACTGTACCACGATGGTATATGTACATTTGAACCGACGACATATCTGTTAAAGACTACGTCTAAATCCAATTTTTCCAGAGGGTTTCCTTACGACATGCTCCTTCGACTACTTCACTGAGGACCAGGACACGAAAGTGTTCGTAATGTGCATATTTACCTGGAGCTACTGCATCCCCATGCTCCTCATTTGCTACTTCTACTCCAAATTGTTCGGTGCTGTAAGTATATACCACTTATAAGAACTAGTTATTATTTACATTTACCCAAATATCGTATACTGAATAAATTTATAGACGGATTTAAACGCCGAAACTTTATGTAACTAAATTGTCGATCGATGACATGAATAATATTTTTTAGATATGTGATTGGAACCCACAGTTAATGATTATGATATAATAAAACTGGAAATGAGTGTGAATATAATATATTAGGTTAACAAAATATTACTATGATTAATTCTAGATAAGAACATACAAAAGAAATATTTTAAATTATATATAACCTTTCAAATTTTCTTCTTATTTGCTATGTATATATACTGTATAAAGATTTACATTTCACCCAACATTTACATATTACTAATCCACGCTTAAAGGTTCCATATTCACATGCCGAATTCTACGAAAATGTTCACTTACCTATAATAAAATATTATATTCTGATTGATATTCCGGTCTTAAAGGATTTGAGAATCGGACCTTTTCCCTCATATTAACTTAAATCGTGTGGAGATTTCTTAAATTCCCTAGCAAAATATTTAGGAAATATGATGATGAAAATATCGAACGTTACTCAGAAATTATAGTTATTGATCAATAAAAATCGTAAGAAAATAATTTTATAATTTTGTTGGTACGAAAAAGCCTTTTTAATACTATAATTATATTTATATTTTAAAAGTAAGTAAAATAAAATTAAAATTAGCTTCACGCTGTATCCCGCACACACGTAGGCAGAGGGAACCTAGTGTTAAGACACTCCGTTCCCCACTTTCTGCCGAATTCTGGAGGCATTGCGTGTTGAGTGGCAGAACTCAACGCCGCGCTTAACCTCGACACCAGAGCGAAGAAATGGAAATATAAATTTAAGTAAATATTTCATCTCTTCGAGTGGGGATCGAACCCACAACCAGTCGGTTTTGCAGTCACACCTCGTGCCGCTGCGCCACGACCGGCCTCAAAAGTAAGTAATAGAAAAAAAGTATCAAATCTGCAAATTATATTTTTCACCGCGCCCCCGAGGAGGCAATAAATAAGGATGACGGCAAGAAGACACCCTTAACGAACGAATTTGTGCTTGTGTTAGTCCAAGATATTTTAGGCAATTTAAATTCAACGATATAATTTAAAAATATGTTTAATTAAAAGACACATTTTAAATTATTATATTTTCAATTTACTATTATTTACTTCTATTCTCATTATCTTGAATAAGTAGTCATATATTAATAAAAAGTCTTTGGTATGTGGTAATTTTAAGTAAAAGCTTTAACCATTTTATTAATTAAGAAACTGATCCTGATCCTGTTAAAATATATATAATTTTAGGTTCACTTGTTGAAAAGTTACTAACTTGTTGGTTAAGGATACAATATTTACAAATATAATAACTGGCTTCCACTGAAAACCTATAGAAAAGATAACAAAATCGTTACTACACACTATCTAAGCCTAAAATATTTTCTGTAATTTGGACTGCCAATCAATAATTTTTCAAATTGGTTTTTAATTTATTCATTTTTTAAGATGTATTGATATTGATTAATATTTTGCCTTAGCGATGAATTTATATAGCGCGCTCTCATCCGTGGACGACTAGCGTAGCTTCATTACACGCCGGACTCGCGCTTTATTAAATTAGCATCCACTCAAAAGAGGTTCAGTCCAACTTGTTGGAAACGATTAAACAAGTTCCTAAACTCATTTCGTCGGACACTTGCGGAGGGTCATAAAGATTAAATGTTGCTAATTACAGAGGAATTGAACACAAAATTTCCACTTTTTCGTAAATTCCTAATTATATTTTAAAAGCTGTAGATATCCTAGTTAATACTTATACCTACACCAAAAATTGGTAACGCAAAATGAAAAATAATATCTAAGCATCGCACCGCACTAAACATATCGGGATAGGGAGAGGGAACCTGAAAACCTAGTGATCCCTACTTTCCGCCGAATTCGGGAGACATTGCGTTAAGTGGCGGAACTTAACGTCGAGCTTTAACTCGATACCAGAGCGAGGAAATGAAAATATAAAAAAAAAACATTTTTTCGATTGAAAATCGAACCCACAACCTATCACGTTTACAGTCACACTCCCGTGCACCTGCGCCACGACGGGCCTCTAGATTACTTAACAAATTTGAAATAATAATATCATAACTTCCACTTGCAATCCTTTCGCTTCTCGATAGTCGGTATCGGCCAGATGTTCATTCAGGATTAACTGGTTAAAAGGAAGCAAATGGAAGATATCTACTAAAGCGTACTTATCCAATACGCCTGCAAATGGAATAGAATCGAACGATACAAAAAGAGCAAAATCGTGACTCGACTGAGCTCAGCAGTGTTTATTTGTTTGTATTAGGCAGTTGCAGATACAGATTTCTGGTAAATCTCGAAATCCCAAAGCGTCCTACAATTTATATATACGAAACGTTGAACACACAAACTATTGTCAAGGATTATCTTTGACAAAGATACTGTATTTACCAAAATTTACTTATTTTCTACGAACATTGTGTATTTAGCTTATTTGTGATCACTTGATTAAATGATTAAATGAACAAAATCATTTAAATATCAATTTCATTTAAAATGTTCATGTAAATAGTTTCATTTAAAATGTGTAATAATCGTGAAAATCAAAGAACTTATCATTTAAATTTTTTTTTCAGCTTCACACTATATACCGCACACAGCAGGGTAGGCAGAGGGAACCTAGTGTTAAGACAATCCGTTCCCCACTTTCTGCCGAATTCTGGAAGCATTGCGTGTTGAGTGGCAGAACTTAACGCCGCGCTTAGCCTCGACACCAGAGCGAAGAAATGAAAATATAATTTTAAGTAAATATTCATCTCCTCGAGTGGGGACGAACTCGAACCCACAACCAGTCGGTTTTACAATTACACTTCGTGCCGCTGCGCCACGAGTGGCCTCAATCATTTAAAAATGATTTCTAAAAAGTATTTTTACGTTATAAAATTGGAAAAGTTACTTGAGAATTGGGATCAATATAATTTCACAAAGATTTTTATACCATTTTAGATAAAATTACTCATAACATTAATGAATTTAACAAGTAGAATATAAATAAAATACGTACGAGCATACACAATGAGCACAAAGACGGACAGTAGGTCAATAAAGCGGCCACTCTATATAACTGAAAGTGCGATTCACCCAACGGGGCGCCGCTCAAATATTTCCACGAGTTGATTTACTTCGAGATATATTTTATTCTTGGTTCTCATGTAATTTGTGAAGCAGAAAAAGATGAAAAATATTGTGTTATAGGAAAATGTACCTACATTTGTATTCTGATCGTCAGATACTCGAGATACGATATGAATGAACCGAGAAATTGTGATTATACAAAACAAAATATAGGTATTTAACATTATGTGAGAAGAGAAAATATTTGCTTATTATATTTAATTATATAATACTAGAGGGCGCGCGCGGCTTCGCCCGCTTATTAGGAGTGAATTCTAAAAAAACCACGAAACACGTGTTCAATAAAATATTTTTAACAGTCTGAATTTAAATTTTTATAAAAATCGGTGGCAATTTAAAGATTTTTCCATATAAACTTTCAACCCCTTATTTGAACCCTTAGGTGGTGAATTCGTAAAAACCATGAAACACGTGTTCAATGAAATATTTTTAAGAATCTGAATTTCAAATTTTATAAAAATTGGTGCCGATTTACATTTTTTTCCATACAAACTTTCAACCCCTATTTCATCCCTTTAGGGTTAACATTTTTTAAAATCTCTTCTTAGTGGATGTCCAGATTATGAAAACAAACATCTGTCCAAATTTCACGTTTCTACCATCGGTGGTAACGGCTGTGCGTGCGTCTTACCTCAGTCAGTCAGCACAAGTCCTTTTATATATATAGATATACAAAAACACGTTAAAGCAAACCATATTAAATGATAACATGACAACCATTTCACATTTCCGTGACGGCGGACGAAATGGAAATGACGTAAAAATCATTTTCATCGTTCAAAAACGTTGAGGTTTCATGAAAATTAATTTATTTCCGACATCAAAGGGATTGGGTGCCATTATGCCAGTATCGGCTCTAATCGCTTTAAGGACGGAAAAACATTGAATTATAGAAGGCTTCGCGCTTAATATTCTGAAATAATTTACATATTTGCATTTAAAAGTGACCAATTTTGATCGAACCATATTGTGAATATTTTAACGCTAATCCTGTTTCGGAAATGGAATTATCATATTGTTTTATTGAGTTAATATAATTGTAAATAGCATCCGCAACTGTAGAACAATTTTTGTTTATCAAATAAACAAATTTTGTCGTTTTTCGATTGTAATTTATAATATGGACTTAATAATAGCTCTAGCCTGAAATTTGATATGTTTTTGCCACTGTAGTTTATTTTATTCTATCAAAAATAATAATCACTATTCAAGATAAAAATACCTTAGAAATATACAATCTACAAATTCAATGATTTCTGATTTCCAATATGAATTAAATTAAATTCTTTTTCATTTCTTTTCTTTCATTATTAACTAATTAAAACTGACCATTCACTGTCTTTATAGGTCCGTCTTCACGAACGCATGCTCAAAGAGCAAGCAAAGAAGATGAACGTAAAATCGTTAGCAGCAAACAAGGAGGACGCTGGCAAGAGTGTAGAGATAAGGATCGCCAAAGTAGCATTCACCATCTTCTTCCTGTTTGTATGCTCGTGGACCCCGTACGCCTTCGTCACTATGACCGGTGCATTTGGGGACAGGTAAAACTTACGGTAGAACATAATAAAATAGAATAAAAATGAAGAGACAGTTGATAGATCAAGGTCTATTGATTTGTATTTATCAGAGCTAAGAGGAAGAATTACTAATGCTAAAAGATTTTATCAAGATTTACCAAATACAGCAAAAAAAAATTAATAATACCTCCCAAATTGTCGTAATAGTCATAAAATTACGAATGAAACATAATATCATAGAATGAAAAATGAATAAATATAAAATAAAGCAATTAAAAAAAACTAAAAATATCACCATGATAAAATACAACTCAAATACTCGCAATTAAACATATCAATTTGGTAATTGGTCGATTTGCAATCTTAACAACTATATTACGGCAAGACGCCAATTTACATATTGTAATAATCTTTTTTCTTTTAAAGCGTGTATAAGCGTTTAATGAGAATAAAATGCAAATCTGTCTCCATGTGAGATCAAAAATTCCTTTGAAACGGTACAGAAATAAAAAAATGGCGGTACTTTCATCCGGTAGCCGCTTAAGCGTATTGATAAACGTTCGTTTTAAATGACAACTTTTTAATCACTCGACTGAATTGGGATCTTGCCGATGTAGTTGTTATCTAGTTGACAATCAAATACACTTATTTCCAATTATGACTTCCATTTGGGCGAGAGCTGATAAAGAAATATAATTTTAAAACGAATTTTATACGAAGATAAAATGTAATGCAATTCTCTCTCTTATAACATGTTTTTTTATCCTGCACACAGCACGAGGACATGGGAACTAATAGTGTTAAAACACTCCGTTCCTCATTTTCCGCCGAGTTCTCTAGGCATTGCGTGTTGAGTGGCGGAACTTTACGCCGTACTTTGTCTTGACACCAGAACGAAGAAATGAAAATATTAAATATTTCATTTCATAGAATGGGAGTCGAACACACATCCTGTCGCGTTCACAGTCACACTTTGTGCCTCTCCACCACAACTGATCTCAATAACATGAAAGTAATATCACGTAATTTTTACTGTAATAATATGCGGCTTCTCACGGTAAATTTTGCATAATATATTCCAGTTCTAGTTATAAAACGTTTTCAACAAATTTTCCCCTTTTACAAGAAGGACATTCATCTTATCTGAAGCTGAAATATTCTTACATTCTTTATAAAATGTCCGGTTTTAAATAATAATTTTGTATGTACCTATTAACAAAAAAAATATTTCTTTTTATATTTTCAAAGGAGTCTTCTAACTCCCGTGGCGACGATGATACCAGCAGTGTGCGCCAAAATTGTGTCCTGCATCGACCCATGGGTATACGCCATCAATCACCCTAGATATAGGTATCTAATTTTATTAAATATTTATCTATTCTAAAATGCTTGTCACCATTTAATTTGAATCTAAATTTTCTTAAGAGACAACATGACGCTGATAAAGATGGATAATGCTGAAATTCATCAATTTGGCCTAAAAATATTCGAAATTCAGTAACTCTTATGACAAATAAGCACGACGCCGCGGCAATGATGTTCTCACTTGACTTGTTGGTCTTTCATATTGACCGATAAATTGTCGCTACCAAATCTGTAGCTACAATAATCTTATGTTTAAGTACTCTTTGTAATATTTCTACTGTAATCTATACTAACATGTGTTATTAAGCTGAAGCTTTTATTTGGTTGTGAACGCTAATCTCAGGAACTACTGGCTGAAATTGAAAAAATCATTTATGTTGAATATCTATTTATTGTAAAAATAGTATAGGCTATATAACATTAATAAGTCCGCTGTAACCCACTGTTCCTGCGGTCACAGTTACAGCGAGCAAATAGAATGTGTGCTGTGTAATCCTCTACTTTTACTTATCTCCATTTGGCCACAGAACAAAACCGTTAGTAAAACCGTTGTATGTTTATACTTATTAACCGCCTAATAATTTCCCAGGGCGGAATTGCAAAAGCGTGTGCCCTGGATGGGTGTGCGCGAAGCGGACCCTGATTCAGTATCAACCTCAAGCGGCGCCACTGCGCAAACGCAAAACCCTACCGCCGAAGCTTAAATCAAAACAAAACTGGACTTTACTCGACTGAACTGGACTGAACTGAACTAGACCACGCTCATTCACAATGATAATGCTCACGTTAAATTAGTTTAATACAACTGTTAGCTGTTAATTCGTTTTCCTATACTTTGTCACTGATTTTTTAAAGAAATTTGATAGAATATTTTTTTAAAACAATTTCTTGTGCTATCATCAGAATTTTCAACTTAGCTTCGCTACTTTAAATAAAGTTTGTTCTTTTCACAATCAATTGAGTGTAATATCAAACAAACTAGATACCGTTTCTATTCACAATGCAAATATATACAAATTTCTTTCAATTTCAATGACATTTGTTGCTTATAGGTTGATGATTAGTAGACTTTCAGGTTTTGTTTAGTATACTTCGTTTTCTTGTTAAAAATATAGTTAAAATTAAATTTAGTTTCCTCATTTTATATTAAACGAGTGGATTAGAACGTTTTTACACTAGAATATTTATCATGTATATTTTTCTAGTTGTTTTTATGGTAGCGTTTTTATTAAACGTGGTCGATATATTGTGGAAAAGCGTTCTACTTTGCAGTTTTGTGTAACAGCAAGAAAAATTACAAAAAAATCGGACGGATCCCAACGACTCAAGCGAATATGATTTAAGACGATTAAAGAAATTTATTGTAAACATTCTCTTTTATTTATATCTAATACATTATCTACAGGAGTACTATAAAATTATAATACCTACACAAAAAAACATAAAAAATGATAACTGAAATCTAAAATCAATATCTTAAATAGTTTTTTTTTGAAATTCGAACCAATACTTGCAGTCTTTTAATAAAAGTAAATAAATATAATAAGTATTTTCTTAAAAACGAATTCTTATATCATATAATCCCATATAAAATTATATTTATAAAAATAAAGTTAAATAAAATACTTACAATAGTAGGCACATACTTTCTTAAGTCAACCCAGTCGTAACAATATTGTGATTATTGCACGGAAATTCAAAATTCGTGAAGTGATAAGGGTAAGAAAAGGGATACACATAACAACAAATAAGTACAAATACTCACAGCGTATTATGGTATACCAAGAAAATAAAATATAGTACAAATTACATTTTATACTTTAATTTTATTTTTTTTTCAGCTTCACGTTTATCCCGCATGTAGCAGAGTAGGTAAAGGGAGCTTAGTATTAAGACATTACACTCCACTTTCCGCCGAATCCTAAAGACATTGCGTGTTAAGGGGCGGAGCTCAACGCTGCGCTTTTACCTCGACACCAGAGCGAAAAAGCGACAATGTTAAATGTATCATTTTCTCGAATGGCAATTGAGCCCACAAACTGTCTGGTTTACAGTCACAAGCTTACAGTCACAAGTTTACAGTCACAGTTTACAGTCACAGATTATAAAATTCGATTGCCATTAGGATAAATTATTTATTTTTATTTCCTCGGTTCTGATAAGAGTACAAATCGGTATGTCTGAAAAATTGAGCGATTGGGGAACGGAATGTCTGAACTCTAGGTTCCCTCTATTTACACTGATATATACGGAATAAGGAGTTAGGCTTTACAAAAATATAAATAAGAGTCAAATCGCGCTTTCGATTAAATAAAGTATCGACGGGATTTAGCAGAGACTATTAACTGCTTTAAAACAACAGGTCGAAAAAAGCTTTCAGTGGCTAATTACCTCCTCCGTTCCTTCCTCTCTCGTAGGACTGTTATAAAAATATTACTTTTTAAACGTTACAAAATTGTTTTTCCTTTCTTTGAAATACTTAACAACGAATGCTTTAAATATACCTTTACATAGCGCGGCGTTGAGTACCACCTTTCAACAACAAATGCCGTGTACATCTGAAATACATGATGAATTAAAAATACAGACGATTTGATAACCTCCTCCTTTTACAGAAGTTGGTTAAAGTAATAAAAAAACACTTAATTTTAAATTGACATAGGTAACCTTTAATTTTATATATTTTTTTAATCATAAACGGAGACCAAGACCAATATAAAGTAACCAAAACCCACGTCCAAAGATTTCACGTTCCCTTTCCGCTTAAGGAGTCATTTTAAAAGAAACTATTTTATATACAAAATTTTAAAACTAAAACTATCAATTCCTCACTGGCCCAGTGCACTGTGTACCAGTAACATTGACTTGCAAATATCCAGCACAAAGAAGCTCACCGAAGCTCTTTTATCGGGCATCACCGGCCGCTCTAATGAACTTTAAGACGTCGATAGATATTTTTACGATCGCATTTGCTTTTACTGAATCCTTGTTTAGCTGTAAACTGTAATGGTTCAGAAAGAACGTTTTCTTAATCTAATGCTTTTGGTGGTTGTTTTTTTTTCATTCTCTTTTAATGCTAATAATGAAATGAGTTTCGGGGGATATTTTATTTCTGTAAAATAAAATTAAAATTGATATGGTGACAGAGATAGTGTATAATTCTCACGTGGTGGTTGTGTATTCGATTCCCAGGCGGAGAAAACTTATATTTTTCCCCCGTCTGGTAAAGCAAACGGCAGCGTTGTCTTCTGCCATTTAACATGCAATGTCTCTGAAATAAGTTGAAAATGGAGAAAAGAATATACTAATTTCTTCCCACTTATTTTGCTATATATGGTAAATTCGAAAAAAAATCGTATAAATACATATTTATTGACCACAAAGCTATTATATATTTTAGTACTATCTAAAATTATATACCAGTCGTGGCGCAGCGGCACGAGGTGTGACTGCAAAACCGACTGGTTGTGGGTTCGATCCCCACTCGAGGAGATGAAATATTTACTTAAATTTATATTTCCATTTCTTCGCTCTGGTGTCGAGGTTAAGCGCGGCGTTGAGTTCTGCCACTCAACACGCAATGCCTCCAGAATTCGGCAGAAAGTGGGGAACGGAGTGTCTTAACACTAGGTTCCCTCTGCCTACCCTGCTGTGTGCGGGATACAGCGTGAAGCTGATTATTAAAATTATATGGTAGATTTTCTACTTTATTAATAGGTAAGTAACTAAGTATATATCAAAAGAAGGTCATCCTCGGTCTAAAGATCTAAGAAACGGCGACATTCACACTATCTAATAAACCCATACAATTTAACATTAAACCTTCCATTCCAAACTATAACCCTGAAAAAACACTTTCAAAAATATATAAACGAAACCACGAAACGAAAAGTTTTAAATAATCTTCTTGTTTAAGTTCAGAAATGGGGTCCGACTGCGGACTCATTACACAGTCCTGACTGTAAGCCTCGGGCAGTAACGTAAATACTCCTTTGAACGGAGTAAAACCGTTGTTTGACGTAAGAATATGAATGCCCAGAATAGGCGGCTAATGAATGTAATAAAAATAACTCGCCCAATAGATTAAACTTAGGACCGTATTAGAAACTAATCACTTTGATCTTCGATCATCTTTCTCTTTGTGAGAGGTGTGATTTAGTTCGTTTGAAGTTCAAATCGTCAGCAGAAATAACTATCTACTTTGTTGTTATCTATATTATGTTTCTTATCTGCATTTTTATAAATGCTGTGTTTGTTAAAGATTCTGTTGACTTCTGTTGACTGCCTGTTTGTCCACGTTTCGGCACTGTACTTCAAAGTGTACTCGTAGCGCAGGAGCGCACATGTGTAAACGCGACAGTTGTCGGTTCGATTAATACTTGGTGGAATTAATTGTTTAGTATTTTCATTTCCTCAGTCTGCTGGTAACAAGGCGAAACGTGACGTTAAGTTCCGCCACTCAATACTTAATGCCTCGAGAATTCAGAAAAAAGATTACAAGTTATTGACAAAATCTCCATCTTTTATTTAATCATATTTAAATTACAAAAACCAAACGGTTATTAGAGGTTTGCATAGTTTTTATTTAACTACTACGACCAGCTCGCGGCTTCGCCCGCTTAGACTTATAGAGCTACTTTGAAAGTCGATACTTATTCTATAGGAAGATGTTTTTTTTATTGCAGTAACAACAAAATTAGAAATTACGAATAGGGTGGTGTGTAAAAGCGTCGTGTCTTTTATGGAAGGAATTTTAGGAATCTTGAAATGGAAAATATATGGGTCACTAGGTCCCTTATTCCTACCCCGCGAAAGCAAGGAATGTGTCGAGACAAAAAAAAATACGAAAGCTATATAACCGTCCGCCTTAGAAGTTGTTTAAGACATAGCGCGGCGTTGTGTTGGCCTCTCAACACGCAATGTCTGGAGAATTGGACTGAAACTGCCTAGTCTTCACACTAGCCTCTGACTACCGTTAATACGAACCTTTTTTACTAATAATTTGTTTTTTAAATATTAGAGACACGTGCCAAGCCGAGTTTTTTTTATCAAATAATCATTTTGCTTGCAATAATTTTTAAATATATTTTTATATTATATTATATTGAGTATGAAATATATTTTTATGTTATATATTTTTTCTACAGATGAATAAGCAACAAATCCTATTTTCTTTTCGCGTCGCAGTCTGGTAAAAAGAGGTTCAACGGAAATCATGATGATGCGGCAGATGTGAACATATTACCTATATGCATAATGCATACCTATTGATGTAAAATTAATTATTGAACTGCACTGTAAATAAGTAGAGGCCAGTCGTAGCGCAGCGGCACGAGGTGTGACTGTAAAACCGACTGGTTGTGGGTTCAATCCCCACTCGAAGAGATGAAATATTTGCTTAAAATTATATTTCCATTTCTTAGCTCTGGTGTCGAGATTAAGCGCGGCGTTGAGTTCTGCCACTCAACACGCAATGCCTCCAGAATTCGGCAGAAAGTGGGGAACGGAGTGTCTTAACACTAGGTTCCCTCTGCCTACCCTGCTGTGTGCGGGATACAGCGTGAAGCTGATTTATTTGTAAATAGTAGTAACGATTTTGGATTGGATTCGCACTCAGTGGATTGAAATACTTAATATTTTCATTTTAAGAAAAGGATGAAAAATTGCAAAGATATTGAAAAGATATACAAAAATTAAAATCATAACAAACTTTAATGAAAATATTTTTTTTGAAATCAAGCTTTAATTAATATATTCAAATGCGCTAAAAAGTGCATATAAAAAGGATATACAGAGTGGTATATAATTTAGCAGATTTGACAGCTTGAATTAAAAAAAACCATGCATTGTCAACCAAGCTTAACCACAATCTTTTATTTAACCGCAGTTATTTTCCAGGCAACCATTTATTATAGTACTTATTTAGAAAACGTATAAAAATTTTAACGTAGCGGGACTCGAACCCGCACATCATGGAAACCGACCATATCCGACCTGGTTCAAATTTTTATAATATACGTTTTCTAAATAAATATGTTTCTTTCCTAAATGTGGAATAACACTTAAAAAGTGTTAAAAAAAACATGGATTATAGTGTTAATAAGAAAATAGTCTTTAATTTTATATATAATTAACTTAAAAAACACCTGAGTGCAAGTTATGAACATTAAGTGACCTGTTTAAACCTGACAACCCTGGAGTTGTTGTCCATAGTTTCTCCAATTCCTTATGCGATTTTCTTTCTAATGGTGTTGGATTCACATAAAAAACATGAGTGCAATTTTTCAACAAAAACGCATTACCATAAATTTAATCTATTCTACTATTATGTATCATTCTTAAAAATAAATAAAAAAACAGGTTCAAGCAAAGACAGGTCCTAAAATAGCAGATCAAACTTACAGATTTATGCACTGGGATCTCGACCTATTATAAACGTTTTAATAAAAAATAATACTTACCTTATATTTATATGAAAAACATAAAATAATTTATTAAAAAGACACTAAAAATTTCTTAAAAAATGTTTTAATAAATTCAGTGATCTGTTCTGTCGCTTTTCAAATTATTTACAATTATTATTTCAAATGCTAAGTACAAGACAAAATGAGTGGAATGTCTGTTGAATATAGTTATATTAAATACAATTTATTTTTTTAATAAACATTTTTGATTAAGATTTATAGTGTGTGTCCTTTTAGTGAAATAAAATATATTTTTTTGTGTTATTCGCACACTAAATATATTATATTTAGAAACGTATTAAGATTTGAACGTAAGAAGGCTCGAACATGCACCTCTTTAAAACTGACTTTATATATAAATTTTATTCACAATAAAAAAAATAAAAAAAAATCAAAAATTTATATATTTTATTACACATTCACTTATTATTATTCACAATATTTATATATTTTTTTATAACTGCGGCAACTTTGGTGATTTAAAAATATGTAGTAGAGTGTATAACACTCAAATAGGTGCATGTTAATAATAATTATTCAATTTGCTTATGTTTTCTTGTTTATCATCACAATATAGCTAATAGCATATAATATTTATAACCCACTTTGAGTTCAAAAAGGACACAATCTTACAAATCTCAAAAAAAGTACACACTAAATCAGTGATGTCATCAAATTCCAAAACGAAAAATGATTCTTTCGTCCATATATTTAAAAAAAAAACAAACAAAATGAACAATAGTGTCATGATTAAAATAGAAAATATCTAGTACCTAAAAGATAACACATTCACTTATTATAAAATTACAAGTAAAAATTCACGCTAACTTATAACTTTTTTATACAAAACCTACATAATAATCTCCTACGTGATTTAAAAAGTTAATATGCCCCCTATGAGTGGCCATTCATGCATTACATCACAAATTATTTTTAATCTGTTAGGAATTAAACAAAATATAATATTATAAACAATTTCAGAACAGTTGTTTAAATTTTACATTTTCTAAGTATTAAATTGCTAAATATGTGAGGTCACACTATTGGGGGGAGTATCACGAATGTGACCAGCTGTGACAAACAAGGGGAGGAGTCACAAAACCATGTAAATTTCGTGGCATAATTTATGAATGGCCCCTAAGGTATTAAAAAATTGACACTTGTTTAAATAATGATATAAAAAATCACAAAATGAGGGCTCAATTACATATATAAATCATCAAACTAGCCCCGAACAAGTTAAAACATCTCATTGTACCTAATTATCTAATTGTACACAAAATTTATTGCCATTCATTAAATCACATTTAATATGATGATAAATGTACAACAATTATTTCTTTTTAGCTTCACACATAGCAGGGTAGTTAGAGAAAAGTATTAAAACACTCCGTTTCGCACGCACTGTCCAATTTCAGACATATTGAGTGGCGGAACTCAATATCGTGCTTTATCTAGTATATTTGGAAAATGAAAACGATTTATTCCCTCTTAAAATCGAACCCACAAGCGTCGCATTTATAGTCAGACGCTGTGACAATTTATTGCGGATATATAAAAATATGTATTAATATTAATTTTATTTCATATACAACTGTGTGCGGTGCAGAAAAAAAAACATTTTTAAGTGACATTTTGTAAATATAGTGTACAGATTAAAAAGTTTAGATAGTTTGTTTTTTTAAATGATTATTGACTAAGGCCACATTATATTCTAGATTTTAATATAAGTGGTATAATAAAATATCTAGCAAACTACAAAATTCCTGGCCTAATGTTATACAAGTATAAGTAAAAAAGAAGAAGATTCATATTGAATAATAGGATTCATATACAATAGTTGACATTACATTAACAGAGTATAATTACCATAATTGTTTTGTAGATTGAAGATTTTAAATATTAGAGTACTGTATATATTTTTGAATCTAGTGACAATGAGATATTTTTAACTATTATAGTAACTAAGAGCGATGCTTGTTGCGGTTTATGCTTTGAATCATACGACGTCCCCACCATTCTTCGAGATTGAATGGTCTAAAGTTTGCTAATTGTCGTGGAGCGAGAACGTCTGTGTAGTATTTTGCATCCTGACTACCCCTTTCTAATTCGCGTGTTACCTGGAAAAGATTTTTATTTTTATATCAGCCAAGAGAATCTGTCAAAAACAAAACTAAAATTTTTAGCTTCACGCTATATCCACACACACAATTGTCAAAACATTGAGTGTTGAATGACTCAACACCGTGCTTTGTTGCCAGAAAGACAAAATAAACATATTTTATTCCCTGGATGGAGATCTAACCCACAGCCATTGTGTTAACAGTCAGCGACATCAAAAATATTTTCTTCTAGATGTCTTTTTATATGTACATTCAAATTCTTAAAATTGTCTAATATTTTTTTTATTGCTCTTTACATCATTATGTTCCATATATACAAAATTATTGAAATATAATTTCTATAAATAACACATGGTGGTGTAGTGTGCGTAGTGCATTTGTTATATATTTAAATGAATGTAATCATTGCAGAAGTTAATTAAATTTATGATTTAAATGTTAACCAGATTTCAATGGAGAAATTATTTCTAAATTAAAAATGTAAATAAATGAAAATGAATACAAATTAGATCATAATTTTTAATATTTTTTACCAATGGTTCCCAATAAGTGTCCAAGTGTGGTCCAAGAACTATTGTGGTCTATTATGGTCTGATTTGATTTTAAATGTTACTTTATTAACATTTAAGTTAATTTAATAACACCACAAAAAACAGTGACATAAAACTAGTTTCTGACTGTAATGATACAGTACTCAAAAATAGATAATAGATAATACCTTATTCCAAGACTCAAATATATAATTGATGAGATCATCATGCTGGTTATTGTTATTATGATTATGATTAGCTGACTGTGCGGGAGGACTGAGTCTTGAACCATTGTGGCCATTGCCGTTGTGTCTCTTCCCACCCCCCATGTGTGGCAGTGAACGAGGTCCACTATTTACATAGTTTGATCTGTAATTTAAATGTATTATTTGTTTAATAATTAGTGAGGAATTGTGGCACAATAAGATAGTGTGAAGAATGAGTTCAATCCCTACTCAGTGGAATGATTATATAAAATGATTTTCATTTATCTCTGTTAGACAAAGTGTGGTTTGAGTTCTGCTACTCAACACACACTGTCTCGAAAATTAAGCCAAAATTCGGAAACAGAATGTAAAAAGAATGTAGCTTTCCTCTGCCTACCTATATATTAATTACTAGTTAGTCAGTTACTAGAATATACTAATATGAAGTATTGGTTTTATCATAAAAGTTCTCTACATATAAGTACTTACACTATGATAAGATAATATTTAACAACGTTGTGTATACAAATTTATATACAATGGACTGACCTATAATAGTATTATTAAAATTTTTAAGTATGAATTAGTAAAAATTTAGATATAAAAATATTTAATTTTCTTTTATAATAAATTAAAAATAAAATACAGTTATGTCATGAGCACATGTAAATATTTATTTGTTCAATTTTTGACGTAAAACATATCGTGCATCGTTGGCGTCTGAAGCTAAGATAAGAAATGATAACAACATAAATAAAACAAAAACATTTGAATCTCTCAAACCACTTCATATCTTGAAAAGTAATTAATATTTTTTCTAATGTGAAACATATGTTTGTAATAGTGTTAATTTAATAAAAGGCCATAATGCAACTTAACTATCGTGAGATACATCGTGTTACGTGAAATTAAATTGATTTTACGATGTTAAGGAAGTATATTTATTAAGATTAGGCTTTAAATGTATTTACACATGATGTTTATGTATAACATCCATGTGAAAGGATTGCAACTAAAACGATAGGACAACAAAGCATCTTACTTACCTCATATTATTTCTATCCATTTTAGAATTAGAAAGCTAATTCAAACACTAAACTTATACTTTTCTTACTTCTATAACAACATATACCCAACTATTAAACTTAAAAGTTATAATTAATAAAGTTTTGCTTATATAAATGCAATATTGTGGTTAAATAAGTTAAAAGAAAGATAAATACACAAGACGCCACATACGACAAGAAAACATCAATTCTGTTAACTGTCAACATTGATACAGCTGTCCAGCTGCTGTTAATACTTCAATGTGATTGGTTAAATTTATATTTTATTATATTTCCACCAATAGTGTCAAGTGAGTGTTGCTATACAAATACATATGTATATATATATACATTATTTGAGTGAAATGACCCCGTTCATAAACTCGTAAAGTAGATTTTTGCTACTTTTTTGCATTATATAAATATGTAATAAAAATTAAAATGAAAATGTTAAATCATATGTTTTGTTTCATAATTTTTTTATATATACATCAATCTTTTACTCATAGAAAAATTAAAAATGTATATTTTTAAACTGATTTATTTAAAATTAAAATATTGTATTTATTTAAATAAATTTAAAATGTCAATATAGATATTTTTCTAAGCACATTCAATAACATTCTTGTAATGAAATGCGAGTCGTAAACCAAAAGCATTTGTTTCGTAAATTAAAAGCATGTATGGTATCCAAGCAAAGGTATTTTATTACTTTTATTGCAAGCTATAATAAATAACTTAAAGCAAGTTTAAATCTACATTGTTTTCTCATGTTTTTAATAAATTGATTTTTTTTTATAATTTATATAAAATTAAAAGTATTATTTGTGACATATATAAAGGCTCACCTCTATGAATCCCTTAAAAAAGAATGACAATATTATATTTTTTTCTCTGCTGTGTCCGTGAAATAAATTATAATCTATTTATATACGTATTGTATATTATATACGACATATCGTATGAAAAAAAAATATTTTAACTTAGTTTCTTTGTAGTGTCACACTATAAAAACCACGAAATAATTATTTTTATTTTTTCGCCATGGTAACTAGACAAAGTGCACCGTTAAGATCTGCCATTCAACACGCAATATCTTGAAAATTGTGCAGTGCTTGGGGAATAGTGTCCCAAAAGTATATTCCCTCTGCATACCGTTATCCAATTGTGAAATAAACGTCAATATATTAATAACAACTAATCCAGCCATATATAAATCTACAAAACAAAAGACTTAAAAATACAAAGAAAAACTTTTGAAATATGAAAATAATTTATTTGGTCTCAATCCTGCAAATATTCATTCTATCATATCATAGCCTCGACGTTATCACAGATGGAGGCTATCATACACAACTAAACTATTACAAAAATATATTTTATTATTATGATATTTACAATTAAATATAAATTACGCACAAAGTTAACATAAAACATAGAAAATTGAATTCAACCACTTTTAATTTACATAATAGCTTAGTAATAAATAATACAGTTTAAATAATACATTTTCAACTGCTCAGTTTGTTAGTTCCGTTCGTTTCTTGTTTGCGTAGTTCCGGAAATAATTCTAGTATACATAAGTCCAATAAGCTGTACACCAACTGTAACAAAATGAAAAAAAAATAGCATCATACTGTGTCCTGAATCTAGAAGGATAAGACAGATCAAAATTTGTGGTAAAACACTTCAATATCCAGGAACTGGTTAATTTTCGAAACACTGCATTGAGTGGCGGAAATCAACAGGAAGCTTACGAGTGCGAGAAAATAAAATTAATTGTTTTATTCTTAATAAAGAAAAAAACTTGTAAAAACAATTACAAAAGTTTATTATAATAATATTATTATTATGATTTCAGCTTCACGCTGTATCCCATACACAGCTGGGTAGGCAGAGGGAACCTAGTGTTAAGACACTCCGTTCCCAACTTTCTGCCGAATTCTGGAGGCATTGCGTGTTGAGTGGCAGAATTCAACGCCGCGCTTTGCCTCGACGCCAGAGTGAAGAAATGGAAATATAAATTTAAGTAAATATTTCATCTCCTCGAGTGGGGATCGAACCCACAACCAGTCGGTTTACAGTCACACTTTGTGCCCCTGCGCCACGACTGGCCTCAAATTATGACTATTATTTATTATGATTTTCCAGCTTATGGAAATGAATTAGTAACAAGCATAAATTGTAATATGAAAACAAAACAATATCAATGCATAGTTGACAAGCTCTGGCTATATCTACAATGGTTTCAGGTTTTTTCTCCAATATAATATTTATTCTTAAATAGTAATTACAATATGGATATAATAACGTTCTGTCATAACGGTGATATTTCGAAACTCAAACAAATATACATATATTAGTATTTAAGTATAACCTGTTTGTTAAGTTGCGGACACTGCAGCAGCTCGTGCGCGGAGTGCGCGCGCGCCGTGCGCAGGCGGCGGCGGGCGCGCGCGCGCTGCTGGACCGGCTCCGCCTGTATGCCGGACTGCTTGTTGAATAATATACCTGCCAAATTCATTATTTTACTGTTCATTAAATAAAAAAGGGTTTTTTTTACCTTCGCGCTATGTCCCCCGTATAACAAGTTCTTTGAAAGAAGCTATAATCTATTCAGTGAACCAAAAGGTAAATAAACCAGGAAAAGGTTACCTTAGACATAGAAAAAATGTGGCTGAAGGGCATGTATTCGGACAAATGTGATATTATCAATAAAAGTTTAAGAAACATTTGTTTGTTTATATTTGATTCCAAGGCCGAATGAATAGACTATAATGTTAATACAATCAATACCCTACCCAACGCCCAATTTTGGGTCATTGCATATTGAGTTGGAGAACTCAACGCCGCGCTTTGTAGCAAGGAAATGAAAATAACTCATTCCCCTCAGTCGAAATCGGTCCCACATCGGTCTTGTTTACAGTCATATGTTGAGTCAATTAAATACAAATATGTACACTTACCATGACCCAAACCAATTAAATACGCAAGTCTCCGTTGACACAATACACTTTGAACCCGCGACTCTACAACACGGTGTAGGACGTTTTGTATTGAACACAGTATTGTTCCCACAATGCCACACAGAAAAGATGGCACTTGCACTATTTTTATTACTGTAACAATGTATATAAATAAGTATATAAAATATATAGTTTAAAATATATTCGGTTTATCTAAGCTGAAAAATTATATTTAGTGTTTTAACTTCAAGCTTCTTTTAACCTGTTAACTGGGGAATTAGCTATTGCTCAACTCGTTTCAGAATGGGGACTTTTTCTTCGCAAACAAATAAAAAAATTAAATAAAATTAATAAAAATTAAAATTAATAAAAAAATAAATTAAATAATAATAATAATTAATTAAATTTAAATTAATTTTTATTAAATTAATTAAAATTTCGTCATGCCCTCTTATGTATGACGAAATATTTCGTCATACCCAGTTAACAGGTTAATTTAGCAGGGTAGGCAAAGGGATTTTCTATAGGACGGCGAAACTTAACGCCGCACTTTTATTAGATCGAGGAAATAATAATAGAATAGTTAAAGAAGTTTGTTTGCGTTTTTTCAACTGTAACACACTAGTTTCGTTCTTCTTTTAACTCATCTCTAAGGACACAGTTATACGGTTTTTTGATAAATCTGAATATTATTAACACTCTGTCTCAAAAATTTGGTGATAAGAAAGAGGGAAAGAAGATTACGATAACGAAAAGAAGCGGGCTCCAGCATGTATTCCGCACACAGCAGGGTCATCAGAGGGAACCGAATTTTTCAAGACGTTGCGTGTTAAGTGGCGGAACTCGACTCTGGGATTTTCTGAGTGCCAGAGCGAAGAAACAAAAATATTAATAAATAATAATTCATTCCCTCGAGTGGGGATCGGATCGAACTCACAACCGTCGCGTTACAGTCACACACTTGTGCACCTGCACCACGACAACCTTGAAAAATTTTAAATTTTAAAATAAAAAAAACTACTTACAAGTATACATAACACACTGAGTAAAACCCACAATCGTAGTTTGATAAGTATAATCCGGACTCCCTACAACCGGCTCCATATCGAAATTATTTAAAAATAATGAATTCTGTATGTTTCTCGCTTTTCTTTGGCGTTTCGGTGTATTCTGTTCGATTTCGTGTTCATTTACTTCGTGAGCTTCCTCTACGTCGCGATTTGTGCCTTGTTTTCTGAAATTTGGGTTTATATGTATTTTGTTATAATCTAGACTAACATTCGTGGGTAATAAAAAGATCTTTAATTTTCGCGATATTTACACACATAGCGTTAGGCAGAGGGAGCCTAGTAACCAAGTGTTGAGACAATCCGTTCACCTTCGGACACTTCCTATTTCCACTTTCCTAATTCTGGAGGCATTGCGTGTTGAGTGGCGAAACTCAACATCGGCCTTTGCCACGTTACTAAAGCAAGAAAATAAAAATATTTAAGTGCCTCAAATGAAAATTCCGGGCTTGACTTCTACCACATAACAGTCAATGTCAGTCAACAGTATCTTAATACTAGCTTCCGTCCACCTACCCTGATATACACAGGTTAAAACGTAAAAAAAAACAACAAACCAAACAAACTCACAAAGCCTGATATCTCTCTTTATCCGATGACACCAGGAAATTCCTCAAAAAAGTATCCAAATGCTGTCCTTTCTCCTTCCTCAACTTTAGGGCAACACTCTGATATATATTCCCTAGATCCGGTCCCGACGCGAGACTTGAAGCTTGTACCAACGAAGTGAAATCACCATCCACAGTGAGGAATAAATGAAGAAGCTCGCTGGTTTGTAACAAAGATATATGAAGGAGCCTTTGTATGAAGTCCTCGTATTTGTAGCGGAGTGTCTCTAATGGGCTGTTATCTCTGAAATGACGGAAAGTAATTTTAGTAAGTTTTTAACGAGTAATTGAAAATATTTTCGATGAAAAACTTAGACTAACGAAGTTAATTTTTATCTATAGTAAGGAATTTCTTTGGTAAATATTGACTATTATAGTATAATCTAACATAGATTGTACTATTTAAGCACGTTAAAAGTAAAAAGTATTTAAAATATTTAAATGATTATTTATGTTAAAAGATTTTTTTTAGTTGAATGTATTTTTATTCCTCCTCTTTAACTTACTACCACCCTACATACAATGTTTCACTTTCAGGTATAAAGTTGAAAACTGTATCACCACCAGATATTCTCTGCCTATCTTGCTATGTGCGTGATCTGCTATATGAAAAATAACAGAATATACCCCAACCTTCTAGAAGGCAGAGGCAGGTCCACCAACATCTCCCCATGAAACTCGAGGAGTTTGCTCCTCAGCAGGTGGAAGTCGTGCTCGCTCCTCTCCAAGCTCCACAACGCGGGTGGAAGACCAGCTCGCACTCGGTGCACTGTCAGTGTGAACACTCTGATGGGACCGCGGCGGGGCGGGGCTTGCTGGAAGACGACAAATGCCTTTATTTATAGATTATTTGTGAGTTTAGGATAATATTTGTATAGTTATAGTAGGCTGGACAGAAGAAACCGTTTTCGTCCAATTTTCCAGACATTTCGTGTTGAGTGACAAAATTTCACGCCGCGCTCTGTCTTGTCTGAATGGGGAAATAAAAAATAATTCTTACTTGACCAGAGCCATGAAATGAATAATAATTAATTACTCCGATTGGGAGTCAAACCCGCTGTGGATTTGGCGTTAAAATTAAAAAGAATAATTTTATTAAGAAATTAATGAAGCGCGACTCGAGCCCGCGTTCCTTGGTAACCGTCGAAGCGCTCTGACTACTAGGCCACTAAAGTGAAGTTCAAATGCTGTTACGTTAGTTAAATATTTGGAATATTTATAAGTTTTCTAAAAAAATCCTTCCTCAATTAAATTATTGATTATTTAAAAAAAAATGTAAAAACCATACTTACCAATCTACACTCAACGTTGGTAAGAACAACTTTGTAAGTACTCAAGTCCTGTGTCGAATCGTCCGCCGCGAGGGAATCTAAATATTGGAGTATATCCATATTTTCTAAGCTCTCACTCTCATCGAGCTCCGTGTCTAATGTATCTAGGACTTGTCCGTCCGTCAGTTGAGATTTTATTGCGTTCTTTAATTTGAGACCTAATTTTAACATGTTCAGTTTGTCTTGTGGTCTGAAAAACGTTATATTATTGGTCATTATTGTGAGGTCATCGTGGTAAGGCGTCTGATTTTAATCGTAATGACTATTAGCTCTATCTCTATTAAAATGTATCATTTTCATTTACCGTGCTGGTAAGACGAGCGCAGCGTTCATTTTCACCACTCATCACGCAATGTTTAAAATTTGAGTGGTAAACGGAAAACGGAATGTGAACACTAGGCTCTCTAACAAAATATTGTTTTTTTCTTTTAGTTTCAAGCTGTATCCCACGTTTGGCAGGCCGAGGGAAGCTGGGGACTTAGAGTTAAGACTCTATTCCCTAATTAGACACGATGACGCCCTTATTTAGGTTAATATTTGAGAAACTCTTCTACAAAGAATTACTAAATTAAAAAATCCTGCCACAACTCTAAAGAATCAACAATATGTTTAAGTTAACACTAACTTAAGTACTATGTTTTACTAATGAACTAAGTACCTTTTGGTCATTTGTTTTTGATATCCAGTCGGGATTCTTGGCCCAATGTATAATTTGTAGAACTGGAAAAACAACAGAATTAATTATTATTATTAATTACAATTCAGGTAAAATTATTTTTAAAAATTACATAAATAATAGTTGAGGTCAGTCATGCTGCAAACTGTGGCGTTACGTTCCACCACTCAACATGTAATGTTTCCGGAATTTAACGGAAGTGGGGAGCAGAGAATGCGGGATACAGCGTGAAGCGAAAATAAAAACACAAATATAAAAATAAACTTATGAATACCTCTTCACTGTGTAGGAATTTTGGTAACATAATTTTCTCTAAAGCTGCATGAGACTGTCTCGCGGCTTGATATAGAGCTCTGCTTGTTTGCAACCTGCATGTAAAATACTGATTTATTTACAATTTATATCTTATTTCAACTTCAATATGTTCTTGTATTAACAAAAGATAACTCGTCAGACTTTTGTCAGAAAAACTTAAAGTTGTGGTATACATGACATTAAAATTTTCTATGACTTTGACCAACATTAAAATAGAACGTTTAAAATAAACCTATTTGATAATAAATAATATACAGGATGGAAGCGTCAGCGCTCCTTTTACGGGAACAGCATATAGGGTTGTAGTGGTTAAGAACAATAATTAATTTTATTAATTTATGTAATTTTATTTTTATGCAAATTTATTTTTTATTTTATATAATTTAATATAAAAATTATAGCATGAGTAGAACCGAGCGCGCTTGACCTTTTGACCTATTTTTTTATTGCAACGGTCGCGCGGCGAGCTCTGCGTACGCGCCGGTGCACCAGTCCGAGTTCATACCGCGACGGCGAATGCACGCTTCCTTTTGCGCTTCTCGCTAATTACGCTTTTCTAGTTATTTTATTCGTTTGCTTATATAAACCTTTCTATTTCGCCTTACTGTATATATAAACTCTTGTGCTCGCTATAATTCTTTCTTAAAACTATTCTTTCGTTGTTTATTGTATTGTGCTTTGTTCTGTGTCGTGTAATAAACTTTAATAGTATATATGGTGGACTTATTATTTATCTCATCTAGTAGCTAATAACTTTGACTACCATAAAAACCATAGGGTAAAATATTTCAAACCCATACCTAAAGAAATTAATCAAGATACCTCAACAGTTTAGACGTAGGATATTTTTTACATTTCACGATGTTTATCCATACCTGTATTTCGTGTGACGAAGTTACGCATAGATGCCAATAACGTAAACATATACTACAGTAAAAATACTACTAACAGTTAATCAACTTTGAACTTTGCCGCCAATACCTACGACTCGATTTCGGAATGAGGCGTATGCGGCGGTTTCAATTTGATATTTTTACGTGTTAGTGCATCGTTCTTGACAAATGGCATTTTATTTTACAACGATAATTTTATTAGTTATTTTGTTTAAAAAAATAACTTTTTTATTTTTGGGGAAAAAATATTATATTAGGCTTTTGTAGAGTAGTTAAAACTGTGTTTCATTTAAAGTGGTGATGTGGTTTCATTAAAATCTCAAGTACCAGTCCACCAGCACCCACAGAGAGGTGCACTCACCGTTGCACACACTCCTTGTTTTCCGCTAAATCCCGCCTTAGCTCCGTCAATATGGCGGCCGGCACAAGGCGAGGCGATTGCAATCTTAAAAGTAAAGCTTTAGCTTCTTCTTTTAGAGCTTTTTGTTCTTCTACTGTGGGTTCTGGATTCAATATTCGAGTTTGGAATAATTCTGTAATGTATTGTAATATATATCAATATTATAGTATAGTTAAAGCAGCGTTATTATGCCATTGGCAATCGTTTTTAAAATTTTTGATAGAAAAGCTCCAATGACACTTGAATAAATATGATACAAAACAACAAGAAATGCCAAAACAACTTGACTTGACTTGTGTATGAGAGTGATCAAGTAGGTTTGTCAATTAATACTAGAAAAACTAAGGTTAAGGCTAATTTTTTTTATTAAAATTGTATTACATGTATCTTGGATAGATACCTCCAATTTTTATTATTAGAGCAGATCTTACAACATTAGATTATATTTTATAAATAAAGAAATAAGCAACAGAATTAACCTGACGTGGACAAGATTCCGGTCACTTAAGCAGGTTATGAAGAATCCATTTGTGCCATTGAAAGCATAATATTCAACTCTTGCATTTTACCAATGATGATATATGGATATGTATGTAAATTAATTAAATTAGAAACTTGCCAACACAATATTGAACATAGTATACTATGAATAAAATTTATTGACCAACTAAAACTAGATACTATAAAAAGAGAAACCAAACTAACAGATGTCACTTACTGTTTAAAAAATTAAAACGGAAGTGGTCAGGTCACGTGACCAGGAGTAAAAAGGATAAATAGTCTAGAGATGTGCCCGAACAGTGCCCAAAGGAATGAGCCCGAAACTTAACAAAAGAAAGAAAAGCGGACAATGTCGTTGGTGGGAGAACTGCCTTAAGAGATTATCGGGCATTACTGACATATAGTTGAAAGCAAGACAATCTTTACATGCGACTTAATAAGAATTCACATAACCTATTTATTTATTTATTTACTGCTCGCGCATACAAGCTTGCTTACAATACGCTTGTGCCGCTGCGCCACAACTAGGATTTCACCCAAAATGAAAAAAATTTATAAAATCTCACTCACTTATATCCTTATAAAATTGCAACAAATAAATATCTGTGGTTATCTTCAAATGATGTAATAAAGCATAGAAGTGGTCTTGATTGTTTAACAACAGTTCTAAATCGATTCTCAATAATTTAGCTCTCGCACAGTACACTGATTCTGACTGACGGACAAAATTTTCTAGAAATTCCAC
Source organism: Heliconius hermathena (assembly GCA_013403705.1). NCBI lineage: Eukaryota > Metazoa > Arthropoda > Insecta > Lepidoptera > Nymphalidae > Heliconius > Heliconius hermathena. Next base: position 978,253 of record JAAIXJ010000013.1, on the reverse strand, counting down.
CTGGAATACATATAGAACATATGGTTTAATAAAGTTAACAAAATGGCTGATATCACTTTTTATAGCTTTTTTCATGTTGTATCTTTGTTGTGAGTTCTATTTCCACTCGAATTAATTAATTATTTTCATTTCCTTGCATGTAAAACGCAATGTCTCAAAAAAATTACGATCCGTGACGATGGAGTGTCTTTATACCAGATTTCTCTGCCTACCCTGCTATATACAGTATACAACATAAAAAATTATAAAAAATACATACATTGTAATTAGGTGTCGCTGGTAAGTCCGCCATTTTCTCATCCCCCGTTGCCAAAACGATCAAAGTGTTTAATATATGGGGGTCGGCCAGAAGATCCGTTAGAGATAATAGCACCCATCCAGCAAATATCTCCCGAATCAGAATACGAAATACTCTGTGAAATTTATATGTTTTTTTTATTTTGGATATTTTGTTGTGTTGAGGCCAGTCGGCGCAGGGGCACAAAGTCTGACTGTAAAACTGACTGGTTGTGGGTTCGATCCACACTCGAGGAGACGAAATATTTACTTAAATTTATATTTCAATTTCTTCGCTCTGGTGTCGAGGCAAAGCGCGGCGTTGAGTTCTGCCACTCAACACGCAATGCCTCCAGATTGTGGCAGAAAGTGAGGAACTGAGCGTCTTAACACTAGGTTCCCTCTGCCTAACCTGCTGTGTACGGGATACAGCGTGAAGCTGATTTATTTATTTGTTGTGTTGAAGCCGTCTTGGCGCAATGGAACAAAGTGGGGTCACACTGGGAATCAACTACACTACAGGCTACAATTTATGTACATATTTTATAATAATTTGACTATAACTATAAGTTTAAAGGGGCCAAGCCGCGTGTGGGTCGCTAGTACTTACGAATTCTGCTCTTCCGAACTCCTCAATAAATAAGGCAATATAGCATCCGTTACACATCTCAAATATTTCAATTCGGCGTTTCTATTACTTGCAGCTATATGTATGTTCTGTCGGACACCCGCCGTACTGACCGTGTAGTGTCGCAATGCACACGGTATGAGACGATTGAATAATAAATTATTGTAATTAATCTGTAAATATAAAAGAAATAATTTACAAGAAAGTTATTTTAGGCGACTTTTGGGTTGTAGGTTTGATTCACACTCGATATTTTTAATATCTCGCTCTGGTAACGAGGCAAAGCGCGGTGTTAAATTACGTCACTCAACACGCAGTGCAAGTGCAAAATAGCAATGGTTGCAGTTTTATTCCAAAAAATTTTTATAATTCAATGAAATTAAGTATTTATATTTGAATGACACAATAATAACAAGTCCACTTACTTTAAGAGCTCTTCTCAATAGACTCGCCGATGCATATCTAAGCTGCTGTCGCAGTTCATCCACAAAAAATGGCTGAAGGGTAATTTTACTATACCATGTATTTATAAATTGTTCTAAAATTGCATTGTAGAACTGTAAAAATATAAGAGGATAATTTTATTATTATATATAATGTTTTTAGCTTCACATTTTATCCTGCACATAGGCAGGGTAGGCAAATGGAACCGGGGAACCTAGTGTAAAGACACTCTGGTCCTCATTAATAAAATTTCGTCCCACACTTTCCGCCGAATGCGTATTGCGTGGCGAAACTCGACGCCACATTTTGCTTAGTTACCAGAGTGAGGAAAAATATTAAATATTTCATTCCCCCGAATGGGATCGAATTGCCAATTGCCGCGTTCACAGCCGCATGCTTGTGCCTCTGTGCCACGACGGCCTCAGTATTAATTTATTAATATGTAGTAAATTTTTGTTTTTATTTCCTTTCTCAGCTCACGTTAATGTTTTGCTTAAAGAAGCAAGTGAAAAATTGGTGTTAAGTGACTAAGCTTTCCACTTTACTCAATACGAGACAAATTGGCAAACTCAATGCTGCACTTTGTCTTGTTTTGGCATGCCAGAAAATTAATTATTTTTAATATTTTGAGTCATTAAACACACATCAATCGTCTGTCCCATTGCACCATGATTAATGATTGCACCACTCTTAAATAAATTTTTGAATTAATAAAAACATTTTTGTTCAAATCATTGTTTTAATCAGTCAATATAGAAAAGAATGTAATCAAAAAATAGCCATTGTAAATCTAAATATTTACTACAATATTTAACATTGACTATAATAAATTATTAGAAACAATAAAGAAAGACAGGGAAAAAGGTAACTGTTTGATATCCTCAGGATGGGGTAAGAAGAGGTTAGCAAATCAGAAGATGGGGATATGAAATCAGAAACCATGCACTAGTTACCTGGAGGCAAACTGCATTAAATAGGACTGGGTGGAAGGTGCTGGGGGAGGCCCAAGACAATCTGATAATGATGAAAAATTATGTATCCAAAATTGTTAGATTATTAGACATAAAGGCTATTATTATTATTATTATTATTATATAATAAATTAAATCTGAAACCTTTCAGTTAATTTTAAGCTGATTATAAAGTAATATTTTACAATTAAAAGAAAATGTAAGGATTCATCATATAAATATAATAAACTAAGCAAACATTTTTCCTAAAAATTATTACCAAGCTTTAGAACCACCATCATCACATTTACACTCAGATAGAGGGATAAGGGTCCAAATTTGTCACATTTTTTATTTTATTTCATAAAATTAATTAACTTACATCTTCAATAGCCTGGTCCAATTGTTTATGTATTTGCAAATTTACCCATGGCTCTGGAGATATTTCAGGGTCATGGCGGTCACAACTCTCAGATCCGCACGCATGACAACCCTAAAAATTAGATAGAAAAAGTCTTCATTGCCTACACAAAAAAAACTACAAAAAATAAATATAAAAATACATTCGCAGGAGTACAATAGTAGCATCCAATGCCGATCTTATCACTATTATCAAATGGAATCTGATAAAATATTCTATAATACTTTTGAAAACTCCACATAGCAGGGCAGGCAGTAAGTACCTATTGTCAGGGCACTTCCCACTTAAATTCAAAACTACAGATTTTGCGTGACAGAACTTAATACCATGTTTTGTCTTGGCAGAGCAGGGAAATAATTCATTCCCCTAGTGTGGGGAAGGTGCCTACAACAATCCTGTTAAATTAAAAGTGTGTTTACCGTGTTAAAATGTGCTATTGTGCCACATTGGCAGACAAAGAGTAGCTAAATATTGCTACATTTATCTAAATACATTGTCATTTATCTAGATAAATGTAGCATTAAGTTATTTCATTGTCACTGAGATATTTTTTTCTTATCAGATGATTGTTATAAATGCAATTAATATTATTATTAAAATAAAAAATGGGTCATTTCTCTATTAAAAAATAAAATCACATAATATTCAGAATGTCATTATCTACAATTATTTCATATTTAACAAGTTAATTAAAGTAGCTTTCTAGTCATTAACTAATTGTTCGTTAATAATGATTTCGTTTGAGATTGATTTGAGATTTTTTTTTTAAGTGACAAAATATTAAAAGAAATGCAAATCATTCATCATTCCACATAATCAGTAATAGAGCTTATATTTTTCAGTATGGAATTATAAATAAACAATCTTAACTTTCCCCAACATATAATTATGAAGGTAGCGAAGGCTTAAAACTAGTTCAATGTTTATAAAAAATAGTGCGATGAACTCACGTCTAAGGGGTCATTGGTTTCATTTTCTTCAGGTAGCTTTTTAATAAAATGGCACACTAATTGTTCAACAAATTTCTGCAAATAATTTGAACTTAAACAATAATAACAAGCCACACATCCCAGCCCATAGCTTACAATGATTGTGATCAGATGAAATCTGTAACGAAAAACTGTGTTTGAAACGTTGAACACGTCTATTAAATAAACACTTAATAACTTAAATTTAACGCACCTGTAAGTAATTAATATTGCCAATAAAGCCACAACAATTCCTCCGCAAATAATATAATTTCTATTACCAATTTTTTCTATAAACTTAGTTTGACATCTTTCAGTCATGGTTAAGCGAACAATGACGTTTTTCACTTGACATCCTTCATTTAAGTGCCAATTAATTATTATATGACTGGCTTTATTTGTTTTGTACAATAATTAATTTTATTTCTTTACTGAGTGCAATTGTCTTATTTATAATGTTTCTAGTAATATCGAGGCAGGAAATCAATAAAATATATCGTTGTTTTATTGTTGATTTCATATTAATATTATTTAAAATTTCTAAACGTTAAGACATATGTTAACCTTAACTTCGAAATATTCTAATATGTAACATTTTAAACTTTAAAGTAATTTATATTATTTATTTAACATCTTACTAATAGTTATTAAGTTTAAAACCCGATAAGAATAATAATTAATATAATTTGAGCTTAATTCAATTACTTTTACTGATACATATCGGAATCATTAAAAATAAAATTTTATTTTATTTTTAATTATTTACTAGTCGGTATGTAAAAAAATATATTTTTTTTTATAATATGAATACGTAACAATTAAATTTCTATTGAGATGTAAAGTGAAAGTTAGTATGGTTCCATACATTGTACATTTGGCTATCATTATTATGTTTATATAGTTCAGAGTTCACAATTTATCTTGGTTGTACAGAGATATCCTATTTACATTTGTTAGCTATCTTAATATTTTTTATCATTAATAGTCTTTGAGCATATACGAGTACGTCTTAATGAAAATTAAATTTTAAAATCTAATTATTTTATTTTAAATGAATTTATTCAATTATTTTAAAAAGACATTTTTATAACAGTTTCGTATATTTTCAGATAATAATGGCTTTACAAAGGTATCTTTATCAGGTATCAAAATGTGTAACAAAACAGTGCATTATTCAGTCCAGTTTAAGACAAACATACTGTGAACTACGCCATAAATACAGCACAGGCATCTACAGAAAATATACAGACAGACATGAATGGGTGGTTGTAGAGAATAATATTGGCACAGTTGGTATAAGTAATTATGCTCAGGAATCTCTTGGCGATGTTGTCTTTGCACAACTTCCGGATCCTGGTACTGAAGTTAACGAAGGAGAGGAATGTGGAGCCCTTGAAAGTGTGAAAGCAGCTAGTGAAATATATTCACCTGTAAGTGGAAAAGTGACAGAAAAGAATAGTGAAGTTGAAAATAAACCAGGTCTGATTAATTCATCATGTTATGAAAAGGGATGGTTGTTTAAGTTGAAATTGTCTAAGCCTGAGCAGTTGAATGAATTGATGTCAGAAGAACAATATGAAAAGTTTTTAAAGACAGATGTGGACAAAGGCCATTAACTAAATAATCCAAAGAATTATATGAACAATGTAATCAGTTTTTAATAATAACAAGTATCTTTTGATTTTATAAATCTGCTGTCATTAACAAAAAAACTATAATAATTCCAAAGTTTTATTTAACTGTGTCTAGTTACTTACAAATAAGCTTCAAAAATATCTGTTTTACAGTAAAATTTCTTAAAAAATAAAACAATTGAAAACCATTATGTGAGCTGAACAGAATAATCAGAATTTCTATAGTATATATTATTCAGATTAGAGTTTAATTTTATTTATGTTTTTGGTTTAGATATATTATTGTTGTTCAAGTATACCAATAAATTTTGTTGACTTTATGATTTTTTTTATTCCATGTTGTATCCCGTTTATAGCAGTGCAGGTAAAGTAATGTAGTATCAATACACTCCATTCTCCACTTTTCAATTAAAATTCATCACAATATTATTGAGAGGTGGTAATCTTAAGCTGCACTACACCATCCTCATTTTCTGCTGAATTATGGAGGCATTGCGTATTAAGGGGCGGAACTTAACGCCGCGCTTTGCTTCGACACCAGAGCGAAGAAATGAAAATGTAAATTTAATTAAATATTTCATTTCTTTGAGTGGGGATCGAACCCACAACCAGTCACGTTTACTGTATGACTGACACGCTTGTGCCCCTGCGCCACGACGGCCTATCTTAGGGAAAACAAAATTCGGAATATTAGCAATAAAAAACTAATTCAGTGCAATAAATTTTATTTTAGTGCATATTTTAAGTAAATCTAAATAAAATCTGCTATTTTTTGTAAAACATCCACAACAATATAAGTGTTACATGCAAATTACAAAATCATTTCCATTGATTCACATTGGAACTATCACAAATCAATTCCCACTAAATAATTGTATATCTTATAATTATTGTATACATTAAATTTAATATGGCATGTTAACATTTTGAAATCATCATTTATAATATTCGATAGTACGAACATAAAACTACAAATAAATTTTCGACTATTATCCCACATACAGTGGAGACACGATTATCTGGCCCTCGGTTATGTGATTGAAAAAAGATTTAAAATAAATGTCGGGAACATTGTTACTATTTAATTATTTTACTTATGTATATATATTTTTTTTGTAATTTAACCCCAATATTTTTTCTAATCTCTTCTTCATGTATTTGATTACCTCAATAACTTCTTAGGGGCCCTCCATATTACGTCATATGAATTTCACAACTTCTTGACTTCCCCCTTCTTGTCTTTGTCACAGCTGGTCACATTTGTGAGAATAAATAAAAAGGAAAATAATAAAATCTTGAATTATTTTCTTCCCGAGTGTACATTCGCTAAAGTTCAGAAAGCTTAATATCAAGGCGACTACGACTCCTCGGCCGTAATATAACTTATGAATGGCCCCTTATCCGAATGCATATAAACACAACGATTAGTCCCGAAAATCGAATTTCTACTGTAAATTCTAACACATTATATTTTATATCTTATCATGTTGTACTACAAAAGTATAATATTAGAAATACATATTTATTATTTTTGGAAATTGGTCTACAAATTATATATTGAGTTTAAATACGAACTAGAATATACTCTTATTAACATTAATCTATGTAATATCCTTTACTATATAATCTAACATTTTCATAATATCCATTAGGAACTTATAAAGAAATCAAAAAGTGATACAAATTTTTGGTAACTATTAATAATTAAATACAAAATACTATTTATAGAATTTATGCATAAATATTTTTTATAGAATTTATGCATATTATTCAAATTATAGGAATAAGGAAGACCACGTTACAGAAGAGAAAATTTTAATGAAAATAATAATTAAAAAATCTGCATTAAATAAATGGAAAATAAATTTAACTGAGCAAACATTTCGTTGTAATATATTAAGCATTATAAAATAACACTAAATGCTGATAAAAGCAAATAAATGTTATAAATTGGTTAAAAACAAATACAACAAATACTCTGGTAAGAATATTTAGATATAATGTTTATTACATATATATATATTTTTTTAATTATAATTAGATATAATTAGATTTATAAGTATGTATATATGTGTATAATATGTTATAAATCAGCACATCTAAAGCATATATTAATAATATTTTAGTAAATAACTTTTTTGCGAACCTTCTTTCTTATATAGTTATGTAATGTGTTTTATATTTTTTTAAAAAATAAGTGATTATCTATAGGGACGATATTTCATTACTACATTAATAATTAAATAATATTAAAATGTTATGTATACAATTTTATCATAAGATATAATTGGCATCATTCGTCATTAACATACTAAAATGAGATCTGCAATTTATTTCATAATTTTATAAAAAAAAATTGCACTTTTATAATTTTTTTTTCAAATCTGAATTGATAGAACGTAATTATAAATATTACTTAAATAAAAACAATGTTGTGAACAATAAGAATATTGATTTACACGTACAATTGTGTTACAACCAAGTTACAAGTTCTTACATATTATATTTTTTTGTAATATTAATTAGTCAATTATTTTTACACAAATATGGCAGTTTGGATATAGATTCATTTGGTAATAATAAATTTTAAAAAACGAAACTTAAGAAATAAATTCATTATCTGTGTCATATCTTCTTACAATACAGATGCTAACAAACTTACCAAGTAGTATTATTACAAAAATATTGCATAACAGTTTTTTTTTATATTTTCAAATATAAAACAAGAAAAACATATCATAAGTAATAATATTTTTTTTTATTAATATTTTTTTTATCAAAAGATAATAAGGTTATAAAACAAAGTAATTACAGACAACCAAAAAATTCAACAATATAATGTCAAACCATAAATAAAAATATTATGAAAATGGCTTGAAACTCATGTATTTGTTTAGAAAACTATAAATTCATTATCTTCGATATTCCATAGATGATCTCATAGAACGATTATATGGTTAATAATTTTCACAGTTAATTTAAACTATTACTAATGACCAACAAATATTATATGGACCAATGTCTGTAATTATGTTTTATTAAAAACACGTAAGCAAAAGAAAAACACATATAAATATAATAAAAAAAACCATTTATGTATGACCATTTTTATATGAATTTAACTAAAAATCTAATATAATTATTAAGACATCCATTTAACACTAAACGGTTTATCCAAAGTGAGATTTATATTAGGTACGACCAAAACTTGTGTTTTCGGCACATATGTGAATTGTACCGGATTATTGTTTACGGTAACCGTTTTTGTTATGTTTGTTTGTCCCAGAATAGATATGGAACTGATGGACGGCACACCGTAACCCCACCATTGTATTGAACTTTTAAGTTCATTGTTTTGTGCTGTAAATTCTATGTGACTGTATTTCTTTTCTTCATATGTATCTGGAAATAAATGATAATATTCTATTATATTTTGAGGTATTTATCTGGAAATAAATGATAATATTCTATTATATTTAGAAGTATTTAAAGATAGGAAAGACCACGGTTGTCGGTTCAATTTCATCCTCACAGGAATTGAACCTACAACAATCACATTTTCAGTTACCAGCTGTCCCACTGTGCCACAACAGACCTCTAAAAAAAACATATATACTCACTAATACTATCCCCGTCGTCCCAATACAGTTCTCCTGCAGCAGTGTTCGCCGCGTCCGGCACTACGAGCAGCTGGAGGGGCGCGCTACGAGTTATTGACGTGCTCACTGGACCTTGGGAGGGCGGCTCTTGTAGTGGGAGGATTGCACCGCTCTGAAAGGAGGAAAAACTTGATAATAAATAATAATAAGAACTCTTTATTGTATTATATATTTAAAACGAAATAAAATAAAGTACATTATATAAAAGGAACATGTGCAATACGCGACCTTATCGCTAAAATATATACTCCTAGCGACCAGCTCGTGGCTTCACTCGCTTAAACTTGTGAATTATTTGGTTAATAAGTAAACTGAATTACGTTCTTATAAAAAAAATAATATATGTTTGCAAAAAAATACTTATTGTGGCATAACTCTAACAGTTAGACATAAAAACTTTTTTGTAAATATTGATGTCCTCTATAAAACTGTAGTACATCATTTTGCTCTATTGGCAATAATCTTCACACGTTGTTTTTCACACGTTAATCGTTTAACTGTAAAAGAATTTTCTTCACAGATTCAAAAGTTTTGGAGGCTATTCAATTCAAACAAAGAAACAAAAAATCTCATTTGTTGTTTTTATAATATTAGTGTAGATATCGATGCACCTTCCGCCCACCCCCGCAGAGTCACACCGCTACGGCGCGCGAGGCCACGCACACCGCATATTTTTATTATTACACGATTTTCTTTAGATTGACATTATTAAATTCGTTGTAGCTTTTACCTGTAAAACAATTTTTAAACTTTAATAGTTTAAAAATTATTTTATAGGTTTTAAAATTATCTTTAATAAAATATCATTTAATAGGATAAGGATTAATACAGAGGTATGAATAATATAATTTGATTATTGTCGGCATTTTTGTCAACTTATGAAATATCGTAGGCTTTTTTTATAGATATTGATGCGTTCTATAATACTGTAGAATATTGTTTTATTCTATCATCAATAGTTTCCGCAGTGCACGCGATAATAGATTTTTTATGATTTCAATTTTTTTCACACCATGTGTTACATTATTGCATTTTTACTAGGAACCCCTATTTTTTTACAGAAAGTGTTATGGTCTATGTTGCCCAGTGAAGATACAATTTTCTAATGGTGAAAGAATTTTTGAAATCGGTTTGGTAGATTTTGTGTGAAAACAACACAAACATACATCCCCCCACTGACCTTGAAGGCCACCATGTCGTCGTCGGCCACGTCGCGCCACTGGTCGCGCGCCAGCAGCGGGCCGCGCGCGCTGTACCACGCGCCCGGGAACAGCGCGCGCGCCCGCGCCGCGCCCTCGCGCAGCACCGGCGACACCAGCACGTGCGGCCCCACCAGGAACTGCGAGTCCACCGCGCGCGCCTCGCTGTGCGATGGGAACCTGCAAGTACCCAGAGTTAGGAGTCTCCTTTCCTTTGTGGTGTGTTTACTAAGGAACTGGAGTAAACACACTAACAATGTTTTTTTATGAATCTCTTGCAACTTAAAGGGCCGATATTAATATGATAGGATGCGTTGTCTCATGTAAGAAAACGCATAACAAGATATTAAAAAAGACGTGAAACAAGGCAAAAAAGACGTATTCTAAGAGAGCTAATCGCTGAGTACCCGATTTAAAAGAGTAAACAGAGGGAAAATATACATTTTAATTAAAACAATAAAGTTCATCCTTTTCCTAATGTAATTTCATTTAATTTTTGCACCTTTTTTGTGTCAGATTTTTCTTCGATATTCAACATTGATGCAACAGTTCAACTGCGAAGTGAAATTCTGATCAATATGCACCATACAGTAAGCAATAACTCTTGCAACAGATTAAACTAAATGATTTATAGACTTTTAATAAATTAATTAGATCAACAAAAGGAAGCAGAACCAAATAGTATACCTCCAATCTATTCGCTCTAATCTGTAGTTCAACAAGCACTTATTATTATTAAAAATCTTGGTGTAATATCCGACGAGAACTTGACTTTCATTCCGCAAAAACCTCAAAAGTGTTATATTTTGTACTCAGAAATTCTAATACTCAAATATTCTTATTCATCAGTATAGTAAAAAGCATTTTATAATATGTTAGCCTGAAGTCTTTTTTATTTTCTTTCTTGCTCTCCGTCATCGTCACTTGTGGATTACATAAAAAAAAATTATAAAAAATATATATAAACTCACTCAAAGAACAATGGCCTAGCAACAGTTTCTCCATACAAGTGTGCTCTCCAAAATAACGTATAGTAATACGGCAGTAGACGATATCTCATTAAGAGCGCTTTTCTACTCGCACGTACCACTTCCGGTCCTAAGCTCACTGGGTCTTGAGGCTGAAAAATATATTAATATAATATATATTATTATTAAACAACAAAAATCTCTGATTAAGTTTTTTTAAGGCCAGTCGTGCCGCAGGAGCTCAAGTGTGTGACTGTAAACGCGATAGGCTTAATTAGATGAATTAGGTGGTTAGATTGGTCCGTGAGTAGTCTACTCGTGCCCACGGACCAGTGTTCGAAACATTGGGTTTCCAAAAATGTATCTAATTTAATCTAGCTTCACGCTGTATCGATGTAGTTAGAGTAAACGGAGCACCAAACGCTACGTTTTCTGTATACCTCTTTTGCCTCGTCCACCTCTTTTTGCATGCCCTTCGGGGGGTTCTTCTGCCATGAGAGAGGTCTATACGCAAAGCTAGAGTGCCAAGCCTTTCACAGATCATTAGGTCCCAAATGATTTGAACGGCTCTACGGATCATTGGGTTCCTAATGATTCTAACGGCTCTCTCAGTGTCCTCGAGAGTTTTTTTGTGGTTAACGCGCAAATTTGTGTCTTCAGGAGGTTGAATTGAACCAAGTTCCTTTCACCCCATGAGAGGACATTCCCGAGGGATGCTTCAACAGAAGGCACAAGTTTATATCGGCACTGGTCAGCGTTTTCACGAGAAAGACTGGCGGGGCAAGAGTAAACAGCGTCCACTGTAATATTATTTGCACAGTAATGATTGCTAGAATCCATATAATTGATATGCAGAAGAAACAGCGGGGATAGCACACAGCCTTGGGGGGCACCAGCGTTCACGGGCATGTACTCCGAGGAAAAACCGTCGACAGCGATCTTGATGCTGCGCCCAGTAAGAAAGCTGGCGGTCCATTTGCATAAATTCTCGAGAACCCGTAAGATTGAAGTTTTGCAAGGAGAGCCCCATGCCACACTTCGAAGATCTTCGCCATGTCCAAACTAACTGCCAGGCCCTCTCTCTTCTTTTCAATAGCCGCAGCCCAGCAGTGCGATAGGTAAACCAGAAGATCTCCGGTTGAGCGACCATGGCGGAAGGCTTACTGACTGTCACTAATCAATTGGTGATCCTCCAGGTAGACCACGAACTGGCTATTGATAATGCTCTCCATCACTTCGAGAGCAGGGAGGTGATGACTATAGGCCTGTAGTTAGATGTATCGAAACCATCGCTTTTTGCACCGGCGTCAGCTCAAGAGAACATGACCGAAACATCAAAGGAGATATGCCATCTGGCCCGCTCGACTTGTCAAAAGTCCAGAAGACAGAGCTCCCCTAACAGCTTTTTTGATTAACTTAACTTACACTGAGCTCTGGCACTGAGGGGCAGTCGGCAACGTTGTTCCTCGGTCATGCATAGTCGAGTTCGAGGTAAAGAGAGCGCCTAGGAGATCGGCTTTCTCTTTAGTCGTATGAACCAAGATGTCATTTCCTGTGCGTAATGGCGGAAGCGAAGGCTGGCTAAAGTTGCCAAGTACAGAGGGTCCAAAATTCATGAGTTCCAGACGGGTAGCTCTCAAGTTTCTCATCGATTTTGGCGATATACTCGGACCTTGCTCTGGCAATTTGCCTCTTAAAGTATCTAGAGGCTCGGTTAAATTTCCTCTTTGGCCTTCGGATCCTTAGTAACCAGTGCCTCGGCCCAGATTTAATATGCCTTGCGTTTGCTAAAGACAGCAAGTTGGCACTACAGTGCTAGGAATAAAAAGTCCAATGTCCTGCAGAACCACGTCGGCAACAGCAGCGGCAAAGGTGGTCTGAAGACCTCAAAAAGGCATCGACGACAACAAGGATGTGTCCTGAATGTGAAGTCAGCAGAAGGTCCAATAAGAAAGCAATGTGGTTGCCCACCTCCGGGAGTCACATAGGCGGCTACCAATTGGGATAATCCATCACCATAGCAAGGTCGAATGCAGTGCGTGATCCAAGCCAACTGGTATTGTGCGCATTAAAATCGCCAAGCGGAGAGGATCTGTGAGAGCATATCGTCGATAGCCGATTGAATGTGCTCCAAATGCGCCAATCCGTTTCTGTATTATCACTGTGGGACCTATAGATTTGTACGTAATTAGTAGTACTTAATTTTTACGCTATATCATTTCAATTAAAATTATATCTTTGTATCTATTGAACTATTTCTAAATGTTTTAGTCTATATATCAAATTAATACTAAATCTTTTTTCATATACTTTTTAAAACAACAAAAAGATCTAAATACCTTAGCATCATTAGAATTATGATTTCTGGAAAATGGGTAAAAGGCACCAAGTTGCATCCATCTTTTGCATAGCTCGGGCGTAGTGTCACCTATAAAGCCGCAGATATCTGTCCCCATCATTGGTATACCAAATAGACTGAAGCTTAAAAGATCTGGAAGAGGAATTTAAAAAAAAACTTTATGCATTGGTTGGGGTTTTTTTTTAGAATCATCTTGTATATAGCAGGTTAGGCAAAGGGAACTTTGTGTTAAGACTTTTCGTACCCCACGCATAATTTAGAGGAAACGAGAACTAATGTTGAGTGGTGGAACTGAGCGCCGAGCTTTGTCCTTTTACTAGAGTAAAGAAATGACAATAATTCGTTTCCCCGAGAAGAAATCGAAATAACAACCATTGTATATACAGACAGGCCCTATCCCACTGCTTTAATTTTTGCTTCCATTTTTGTTTTTATTAAAAATTATATTTATATTACTGTGATCTACTTTAGTTGGTATAGGTGTACGATACCGGGTATGGACATGCGCATGTCGTGCCAGCGGCTGAACACGTCGCCGCTCCAGTGCGCCGCCACGCGCCCCAGGCCCGGCGACGACGCGCGCGACACCACGAACGGGCGCGCGCCGCGGATCTCGCTCAGTGCACTGCAAATAAACAATACGTTCATCAGCTAAGCTGACAACGCATATCCTACGAAGAGATCGCATCTTCACGGCATTCTTCTTTCTTTCATTCTTCTCCTGGAATACCCACGTTTCGCTACCGTATAACAGCGTCGGTACCAGCACTGCATTGTGTACGCCCAAACGCGCAGCTCTGCTGACGTTCCGCCGTCTCATCAATGCAGTTAAAGCTCTGCTAACCCTATTACCGGCAGCAATACGCCTTTCCACATCCATCACGTATCTTCCACTTCTACTGAACATACTTCCTAAATATACCACTTCATTCACTTGTACTAGTATCTTGCCATTTACAGTGATTCCGTCCTTTCTTCATCTCTTTTAAAATCCAGAACCATTATCTTATTCGCATTCAGGCTTAGACCATTTTTTTCACACCGTCGTTTCAGAGTGGTGACTAGTGCCTGCAACTCGCATTCTGATGATGCAATGAGCACTACATCATCTGCGTACAGCAGGCAATTCACATTCAAGTAACCTACTTTCACTCTCATATTACTTTGTTTCACTCCTTGGAGACAGCTATCCAAATATAAATTGAACAACCAAGCTGACATGGCGTAATCTTGTTTAACACCCGATTGGATGTCGAACCAAGGCGACATACCAGCTCTTACTCGCACGCAAGCTGAGGCCTATAATTTCACCCTTACAACTCTCTCAAATGCATTTTCCAAGTCCACAAAAGCACAGAAAATTTGTCCGTGATCATGCGGAGAGAAAAGATCTGATCGATACACACTCTTCCAAGTCTAAAGTCTCCTTGGGCCTCCTACAATAACCTTTCAGATCTCTCTTGCATCCTTCTCGCTAATATTTAAACTGATAGACCTATGCCCTACGCAGTCTATCTGTGAACCTTTGCCTTTATACAAAGGCACAATGATTGCACCTCACCAATCATCTGGGACCTCCGCTGATTTCCAGCATAAATTGCAAAAAAACCAGAACAAGTCCAAAATGCGTGGCCTACTATATTTGATCATCTCGGCAGTAATTCCATCTGCTCCCGCTGCCTTACCACATTTCAGACTTGGCACTCTCAACTTCTTTTATACTGATTTCGTCATCAGCTATATCAAGACTCAGTCTTTCCTTGTTACTTGAGACTGAGGCGTCATCAGATTTATACATCTCGTTGTAAAATTCCGCCTATCGCTGCAATACGTGTAGTCTTTCTGTTAAAATTTCACCGTCTTTCAAAAGCATTCCTTTGATTCTACAGGTTAGCGAGAAACACTAGCTTCTCGACAGAAAAGCTTCATGTTTTCCCTGAAGTTGTTTGTTAACCATTCATATCTTTCATTCTCTGCTTGTTTCATTTTCATTCTCTGTTTGGTGCTTTTGCAGCTAATATTCTTTCTGCACTAACCAATCGAGAGGACAATAACAAGCAACATCCAAATCTCCATTGCCTATCACATCTAACTAATAATTAATTCATGTTTTCTTCCATCCCTCCTCTTACATTCCACGTATATTTGTAGCTCCGTCCTCCACCTCCCGCCGTCCCCACACAGCGCCTGCGGGCGCGGGGGGACGCCCTATCAGTGCGCTCTCTCGAGGTGCACGTGGCGGATGGAACGTTGCAGCCCTCGTAAGGGCTGGCAGGGGTCGCTGCGGGCAAGCCTTTCGTCTTGGACCCCCATCATATTATTTCAAAGGTATAAGAGTAACCAGCTTAATATTCAACCTGATAAAACTCGATACCAAAACAGCAAAACCAAATCTTAAAACGATCCCATTCGCGGCTTTGCCCACATGTGCACAATTATTTATATTCTCATCTGAATTAATTTCGTGATCTAATAATTTAATTCATCATTATCATTTTACAATATCCCTTCATTGATTTCTAAGATTTCAGCCAATTCAATAAAACACTTAATTAGAAATAAAATACAACAAAGAAATCTGCATTTAAATCAGCTAGGCCATTTCTGAGGTAGTAGGCCATTTCTAAGACAAGTTTTAAAAATTATTGTCTTTGCGTTCCATTACAATAATAAATGCCACTAAAAAGCGATTTCCTCATATATCTAACAGCGATGAGTTACAATTTTATTACAGATTATAAAATAAAATATTTACTGTAATTTAGATACAATTTAAGCACTATTTATAAACTTTAGAGCTAAATAATAAAAAAAACTCACCCAAAAGTGGGTATAGCCTCACTGATACCATACAGATTATGTACATCATAATGTTCCGACACAAAATGGCGGGCGTCCATACATAAAGTCTTATACTTGAGTCCTTCTGCTGGTACTGCTATCGGTTTGTATGGCAGGTCCTCATCCTCGCATTGACCAAACATCGAACCGGATAAAAAGTTGGATGGTTCGTTCATATCCTGTTTAAAAGAAGATAAATTAATAAATAAAATTATAGTACATGTTGGGTTCAAACACAAAACCATCGCGTTTTTACAATCTAATATTATTCCACAGCACCATGACAACCTCAATGAAGATAAGCAGTAGTATTTCACTTGATGTAATATTTTAAAATGCCAGTCATCATGCGCTAAGTTTCACAAGTTTGTTTATTTTCTTCATTATTAAAAAAACACTCAGTAAATTAACATTGACTTAAAGTCTTTTATTTTTGTTATCTAAAACAAAATTTCGGAGAAGTCGTGTTGCAACGGCACAGCGTCTGATTGTGGTTCTCCACAAAAAAAAATATTTTAATTTGCCTATTCTAGTAGACATGTGATAGACGCAGTGTCTTAACACTGTGTTGCCTGCTGCCTACCCTGCTAAGGTGAGAAAGACGTCAAGAAGAAAAAAATACTCAGCTAATTGCAAAAAATATATTTTATATACATTCATGTGTTCTAAATAAATATTAACAGTTTAAAAACTTAAAACATGTTTTTTTTTTCAACAGAACACATTAGCCATATTTCAATTTCATCATCAGATAAGCTCGATGGTACCATAATATTGTACTGTCATTTAATCTATATATAATTGCCAAGTTTCATTATGATACAACAATTAAAAGTGCGTGTAATTCAGATTCACGACTATATACTACTATACGAGAGAGATAGTTACAGTTCGACCTAAAAATAATAAAAGCGTGTTAAATAAACTCACGATCCAAGCGCCATCATATTTAACTTTTTTATGGAATTCCGTCATCATTTCCTTCCAATAAGCTGAAGCATTGGGATGGAAGAAGTCCGGCCATACTGTCGATTTTGGATTCCATACCTGGAAACATATTTTTCATTTTCAAATAATGACTTATTACTAAACATTGAATAAATTAAACGTTATATTAAAACTCCATTCTTAACTATTGGATACACAAGTAATCTTTATAACATAAATAACCTTAGTCTTTTTATGTTTGCGTCAATCACTGAAGTCATTTCTTTTAGTTTCACAATGTATCCCGAACATAGCATGGTATGCAGAGGGAAGTTGAGAAGCTAGTGATAAGACACTCCGTTCTCATTAAACAATACAACAAACACTTCTGTCAACTACTTTTCGCCGAATTCTGAAGATATTCTGTGTTGAGTGGAACTCATAGCCGCGTTTTGCCACGTTACCAGAGCAATGAAATGAAAATAAATTAAATATTTCGTGTCTTCAAGTGGAAACCGAACCCACAAACTGTCGCTTGTGCCCCTGCGCCACGATTAGACAGTTTTTTTTATAATATAATGAAATAAATAAAATGAAACATGAAAATCAAGTTAGTTACGAGGGCTGCAGTTGAAGGGTTAAGAAAATACGATTTTTATATATAAATATTCTAAAACTAAACTATATCTAAGACTACTGTAAATAAATCTAACTTAACCTACGACTTAACTATTCCACGATGGAATAATAAGTGTGGGAAAAGAAGAATTTCCTTTCCCACCGGAGCCGTTCACCCGATCTCTTTCTTGTTAGTATTTTTTGGCACTCGGCCGTCTATTAGACGGACACATTATAATATTAAATACGTTTTCCGCCTGTGACACCGAGCGTTATATAACAAGTTTATAAATATTAATAACAAAACTTACTTTCCCAACAAATGGTTGATCAGTGGAGTTTTTAATGAACACGTCCATTTCAATGCCTCGATCGAATGGCGGATACTCGCCGGGCTTCTCTGAAGCACTCACGCCTGGATCTAAAATAAATTTACAGAATATTTATTTTTATATAAATAATTAAATTAAAATAAAACATAAATTTAAGGGAGCCCCTAAACAAAAAAAAACTTCATCGGTTTTTTTTTGTTTGAATGTTGACTTCATAGAGAGTATTCAAGATAATATATTCAGGCGTTTAAAGATTATAAGCTGTTTGTTTACTTTTCAGACTTTAGTATCGAGGATATCGTCGTTTCGTTCGTTATTTAACAATTATGTTTGTATAGTAGTTATATAATCGGTATGTTGTGGAGTAAGTAGTTGTCAAACTAAAGACTTTGTACTTCAGAGTTCCAATCCGCTTAGAGAATTTAAATTTCTTAACGCACATAAAGTCAGATAAGAGAAGAAGCTGCATATAAATAGTATAAATAATCCCCTTGAGAAGATTTGAACCCATGATCTCCTTTAATCAAATTCAATCACACAATCTTCATTAAAATTTTAAAATATTATATTCTACGCTATTAATTAAAGAAAATTCATACCAATAAGTATAATATAATGCATTCCTTGTTCATGCAACTTATCCACAAATTGAGGCAGTCCATCATATTTAGTTTTGTCATATGTAAAGTCATTGGCGTTCAACATGTAGTCTAGATCGTTCCACTGCACGTCCTGAAAAAAGAAAATAATAGCAAATATAGTCATAATTAGGCCGTCAGCGGTCTTACTGTAAACGCGACGGTTGTGGGTTCTATTCCTACTCGGGAGAATTAATTGGTTGCGATAAAATCCCGAGAATGTTGAATACAGTGCAGAGTACAGAAGTTATAAAATATTATTTATGCAATAATATTGTAATTATAATTAATTGTATTTTTTATAACAAAAAAGATTACCTTCAACATATATAATATTCTTAAATAAAACTATAACTATTTCTATTATAATTAAAAAATAAATAAAATAAATAAATAAATTGAGATAATAAATCTTACCAAAGGAATTCCAGCATCCCGGTTCTTTTGCATTACGTCTCTTGTAACATTCAAACTGCCATAATCATATCTAGAACAAAAATACAACACATTTTACGGAAAAATTGTACACATAAGAAATTGCGTTAAAAAACTCTTCAAAATTCAATGCATTGCATTTAAAAAAATATATTATAAAGGACATTAAAAAAAAACATTTTGTTTGTGTTGACAATAAATCGTCCCGTTATATCATCAAGAACCACATGTATGTGTGTATGTCCACGATTTTATTATGCTTATTCACATACATTTCTTCATTCTTGTACTTATAACGATAATGCCAACTCTATCTTTCCCTTTTAATAAATCGAGCACCAAAGTAAAATATGAAAAATTAAATATGTGACACTGCTATCAGTACACGAGGTGTAAGAGAGAGGTATGATTGTCAAAAAGCAGTATAAACCGGTTAAGACTAGGCAAAAGATCCGCCGCTCATGGCGGCCTACTTCACATCTACTCTAGATACCAATCAAAAGCACACACCCCTAGGCTTCTTTTCACATCAGGCTTATCTTACTCTCCCGCATAGTAATACTTCACACGAAAATAAAAACCTTAATAAATCACAAAAACTCAAATGAAAAATGTACAAACAAGATAACTTTTTTTTAGTAAAGTATGACAAATATGGTAATTTATGAGCAGAAAAACAAAGAAAGAATAAGGGTACTAACTAAGAAAGAATAATGGTACTAAGAAAGAATTTCCCGAAATTCCTATGGGCACGGGATAAACCGAGAACTAAATAATATTTTTAATACACCTACTTGCACAAATGAAATCCAAGCGACCAGTACGGCGGCATGAAAGGTCGTCCGATCAATTCCGTGTACTGCGATACAACTTCTTTGGGGGAGGGTCCCATGAATATATAAAAGTTTAATACACCACCTATAGCACGGTAGGTTATGGCTGGCGTTGGTTGTAAAACGATATCTGGAAATGTGTAAATAATATTTAAAAGTCGTTCGCAGTTCCTTATGGAGATCGAACCCACAATTAAAGCCCTTACAGTCTTTTAAGAATAAATTTTGAGTAATTTTTGTTAGATTCACGTTATAGCCATATATACAAATTGTTGGGTAGGTAAGGAACCTAGTGTTAAGGCACTTTGTTGTCCACTTTCCGTCCTAATTCAGGACACTGTGAGTTAAGTGGTAATGTTTGTATTAATATAATAATTTCAATTACAAGACAAACAATAATAATTACCCATAGCATTAGAATTGAGTAAAAACATTCCGTGGCTGTTGCCATCATTTTCTAGAGCTAAGTAGAATGGATGCGACCCGTACAAGTTCACCTGGAAATTTAATTGAGAGATATAAAAAAAGGGAAAATATACAAGAATTATTCAATAACTTATAAACCACCACCATTTATAAACTACTAGCTCCTATTTGCGGCTTTGCTACCATGAGCAAATGGAAATAAGTACTCATTGTGATGTCACGACAGTCTAAGTGTAGGAGCTATCTCTGACTATTACCACGCCGAAACTATATATAACTTTCAAACTTTGCGTGTTATGGCGGAAGTGGCAGAACTCAACGCTGTGCTTTGTCTCACCAGACGTAAGAACTAAAATAATTCAATTAAAATAAATTCACGTCAAGATATCATAACAAAACGACATTATACATGATGCTCAAAACAAATAATTATATATTTAAAAAAAAAAAAATAATTAAAAAATCTTATGAATATTTACATTTTCAGACGGCGGTATATCTCTATTGAACATTGTAAAGGTATTCCAATTCATATCATTCATAAATGCTGATTGTTTTTCACCCAAACCGTATATATGGTCAGTTGGTAGTAATGAAGATATTTGTAAAAACTTATCTGATAGTATGAGACCTCCTACGTTTTGTGTGTTTACACTGAAATGCAAAAAAGAACAAATAAGTTTCATCCAAGATCATGACCCTGCGCCTCGACTGGTCTCACAATACTATTTCTATTCGAAATGCCTATGTTTGTTACAAATACTTTTAATTATTAGCATCCCTTTAAGATATTTTTTGTTAAATATATTTTGTTATTATGTATATTCGTTTATTACAACATAGTGGCCACAGATACAGATCGCTGTTGCCATCATTTTCTGGAGCTTTTCAGATGTATCAACACAGATCTGCACAACCGCAAATGTGTTTACATATCCACATATGTGATTCCATATCCACACATGTACTCACACATCTACATATTTAATAACTGACCCACACATATGACTATTTATTAACACATGTAATATATGATAATAGATCCATACATGTGATGACACATTCACATTTAAGATCATATATACATACATCGCCACGGATCCACAATAGTGATCACAGACCCATACATGTGATTATTTATTTACACATGTGATATATGATAACAATTCTACATATGTGAATATACACATGTGATCACACACTATATATGTAATCACACATCCGCGGCGTTTAGTGCCATCATCCAGCGAGCAATGTCCATAAAAATAAGCGAAAAATCGGAAACGGATATATTTATTTACTTTATATAAATATAAATTCTTATCACTTACACAGTAACATTATCAGAGTTCCTCACAACTTTGAAACCCACGGCGGAGCTTTCAACTTGCACGCGGTACTTTAAGTTGTATATGGGACCGGGCACTAATGGCACTTCGGGGTACGGGGGTTCAAATCTACGGTGTTCTGCATCTGTTATCTGTGAATAACGGAAATCATTAAAGTTTATGTGATTCAGGTAGAAATAATATTTAGTTTATAACATATTAATTAATAAATGGCTGGAGAAGAAATTGTAATATAATACCAATGTTTATTTAGCAACATATATACATTAATAAATAAACAACTTGATTAAATAAAAAACTACAAACCTTAACTTGCAAAACATCGTCTGATAGGAACAAAAAATCAATTTTGGCCATATTAAATTGCCCCGGATACATCGCATCCCTTCCTTTTCCATAGTAAACTGTCATACCGTGTTTATTCTCTGTACTGTTTATAAAATGGTAGGTATCGTATTGTGGGGGATAGAAACAGTATGGCGCTTTTGCTGTTGACGTGGGTTTCCAGCAACAACCTATAAAAAAATTAATTAAAGTATATGACTGTAAAAACGGTGGTTATAGTGTAGTCTCGAAATTTGAGCTGTACGTGGGAAACGTAGTTCCTTAACATAAAGTTCCCTCTAACAGGGTACTGTTATGCGAAAAGAACGTAAAGCTAAAAAATGATACGAAATTACATTACATTACTACAGTACATTGCCTGTTGAATGGCGGAATTTGATGTCATTCTCCCGAATGGTATCTGAACCTACAACCATCGCGTTTACAGACAGTTTCTATTATTAAAATAAAGGAGGAATCTAGGAAAATAAGGAAATCTAAATGGCCAACCTCGTTTAGCACATTCTTCTTCACTCGCATCATTTTGTGGATGACAATCGAACCTCATACCATCAGACACTTGCATACACATTTCTCTTAGGACTTCTATAGGTCTTTCTGTGTATGCACTCTTCTTATTATAGTCCTTTTTACGAGTCATATCTGTAAGATTTATTTTATTCTTTGTTGATAGGTTGTTGTGGTCGTGGTAGCGATTTTCAGTAGGCACAATCTGGAATTTAAATAAATTATAAAGGGCCAGGTATAATAATGGTATAAGTTGTGGGAGCAATTCCCACTCGAGGTAATTATCAAAAAAAATCAGCTTCACGCTGTATCCCGCGCACAGCAGGGTAGGCAGAGGGAACCTTGTGTTAAGACACTCCGTTCCCCACTTTCTGCCGAATTCTGCAGGTATTGCTTGTTGAGTGGCAGAACTCAACGCCGCGCTTAACCTCGACACCAGAGCGAAGAAATGGAAATATAAATTTAAGTAAATATTTCATCTCCTCGAGTGGGGATCGAACCCACAACCAGTCGGTTTTGCAGTCACACCTCGTGCCGCTGCGCCACGACTGGCCTCAAAGGAAATTATAGATTTAATAATTTCATTTCTTCGCTCTGGGAAAGAGGCAAGGCACGGCTTTTTTACGAAGTTGATAAAATTACAATCCAGCTCTTTATAAAATTTACAATCATTAAAATAGGCATAGAGAACCTATAAGTTTAGGAGAAGAGAAGAGAAGTTTAAGAATAATCATCAATCACAAAATTATGAAAATAAGTCGGAGTACTTTTCAGCACATGTTATTTTTACTGTGCGGCTTGGGGAAACAGAACCTAGTGGGAGGCCAGCGCGACCGTCTGTCTGTCTGTCTATTTGTATGGTCACATTTTTCTCTGAAAGTACTTAACCGATTTACTTAAAAGTTTCACCAATTGTTTTGTTTTAACTCAACTTAACATTTAAAGTTTGTTTCATCAAAATCGGTTCATTAAAAAAAGTTATCGGCATTTATATATTTGAATGAACTCAAGGCATTAGTTTGCCTGCGGATGTTATATAGCAATCGCGCTGGTATAAAATAAAATAGAAGCTATAAAATATTGTGCAATATTGCATAATATAAGTTAATATAAGAAATGTTATCGTTTAAAACAATTGTACTTTCTGAGTAAATAAATACAAAAACAAAACAATGGACAACACACACATTAGCCCTTTGACCTCAATCATGGCAGATAAAAATTATATCTTATAAGTAAACATATATTATTTATATTAATATTTTAAATATAAACATAAATAAGGAAACTGATACCGGTGCAATAAACAGAGACCTTTATAAATTTTAGTTATTCACACATTTGCATTTTAGTATTCATCGTTTTTATTCATTACACAGTTTATAGACTAATTATAAGTATTTTTTTAATTAATCTGAATTAACTTTGAAGTAAATTACATTCAATAATCTAAGTCTAAAAGGTAGAATAAAAAGATACAATTTGTTATAACATCGTAAATTTCACTCATAAAATAAAATTAATTACTTACATAAAAACAGAATTTATTTCGAAAAGAATTGCTTTCTTTTATCTTATCAAAGCTCAACAGTAATATGGAAAGAGTTAATAACTTGACACAAAAATAATTATTTATATCTCGAAAAATATACGAAATTAAAATTAATAGTTTGTTAACTAACCTTTTCTATTATAGGTGACAGTGGTCTCTTAACATCATCAGGGTGTGCGCGTTCCCATAACCTCCTGAAAAAATATAATAATACAATTTAGGATGTTTCCAAGGAGTGAAACAAAGGGACATGGGAGTGAAAGTAGGTGATTCGAATGTGAATTGCCTGTTGTACGCAGATGATGCAGTGCTCATTGTATTATCAGAACACGAATTGCAGGCATTAGTCACCACTCTGAATGCAAAGTGTGACAATAATGATCTAATACTTATTTAGAAAACGTATAAAAAATTGCTTATTTATGCTAACAACATAAATAAGTTGTAACAAGCGTATAAAAATTTCGACGTAGCTCGATGAGAACGTATGGCTTAGTGGTCAGAGCGCCTGGTCGGTTTCCAGGAGGGGCGGGTTCAAGTCCCGCTACGTTCAAATTTTTATACGTTTTCTAAATAAGTATTTTTCTTTCCTAAGTGTGGAATAACACTTTAAAAATGTTTAAAAATAATGATCTAAGCCTAAATGCGAATAAGACAAAGGTTCTGGTATTTGAACGAAAGAAGCAAGTACGGAATGCAAGATTAGTGTAGATGGTAACATATTAGAACCAGTGAATGAAGTGGTATATTTGGGAAGTATGTTCAGTAGAGATAGAAGATACGAGATGGATGCGGAAAGGCGTATCACTGCCGGTGACAGGGTTAACGGTGCCTTGGCTGGACTGATGAAATAGCGAACACGTTAGGCCGTACACAATAGTAGTGTTGGTACCGACGCTGTATACGTGAAACGTGGGATTACAGTAGATGAATTAAAGAAGGATGAATGGTGTGGAGATGCGATCTCACCGTAGAATATGTGGAGTCAGCTTAGCTGATCGAATCTGCAATGAAGATATACACAGAATGGTAGGTACTAGCGAGGATGTCACGGTGAGAATGAAGAAGGACATACTCAGCTGGTTTGGACATGTTAAAAGAATGAGTGAGGAAAGAATGACAAAAAGATTTATAATAGATAAGTCAGCGGTGGTAAGAGAGGTAAGGGGAAACCTCGGTTAACCTTCGAAAACACAGTATCAAAGATACTGGAGGAAGTCCACGTAAAAAGCACCCCCCGGATGGCATGTATGAAGTTGATAATAAAATAATGTTAAAAACAATAATACTAACAATAAAAACTGCCTAGCTACTATTATAATCATCATCTCCTCATCATCCCTCCAACGCACCTAGAAAATCATGTTAAAATATTGTTGTCAGATTATATTACATATACATATAAATGTAAGAGCATTTATATATATATGTATACAGTACAGTCGTTTATTTTCGTTAGATTTTCTTAACTTGAACTCGCACAGGAAGAAAATAATCAAAAGTAAGAATCCTAAAATCAGATGAATGCAGCGAGTACAGCTAACTTCAGGTCAGGCAAGTTGTAGAACTTGTCGATCATACTGTACAGATGAAGCTAATATAGAGATCTTAAAAACAATATACTCACCTATAATGGTCATCTCCCCATCCTCCTCCCAGTGCGCCTCCCACTGCCCACCATGCAGCTACACATAGCGCTATTAACAACACTGTGGCTAACATGCCGGGGAATAAACTGGTTATGTGCTCCCAAATGCGACTTGCTAGCCCACGACGGTGGGAAAATCTTTCGTATCTGAAAAATAAAAGATTGTCATATATATTATGATAATATTTTTACATATATTTAATTTTCTGTTGGTTGCTCTCATTAAATAAAACAGAATATTGGAGATAAATACATAAAAAATATTATAACTGTTTTTAAAATTCATATTTTATCAAAGAAAGAAAGAACCCAGTGTTAAGACACTCCATTTACCACTTTCTCCGCAAATTTGCGACACTGTATGTTGAATGGCAAAACTCAACAACAATTATATAAAAATAAATTAACTTAATTTAACCTAAAGCTCCATTACCTGCTTAATATATAAGGTATACTAATACTGAAAAATACTAAATTAATTATTAAACCACTATTTTAAATATTTATTAACAAAATTTATTTGTTAAATACTACTTTTGCATTGTAAACATGGAAAAGTACTGACATTGCATACACATGCTCTTATTTATTGCTTATTACAGTTATCAGAGGAATGCATTTATTGATGTGTATGCATATTTGAAATGATTTAAGAATCTTTACTGCACTGACCGTTGTAGCCTGGTGGCACCATGTATGATTGTCAAAAGTGACGGTAGTAGGTTCGAAGACCACTTGGGGAAATTTATATTTAATATTTTTTATTTTGTAGCTCTGGTAATCAGGCAAAGCATAGCTTACAATTCGGTGGAAAATGGAGAACAGAAGATCCACGGTAGATTTACTCAGTTTAACAAAAGGTTAATTATAAATATTGGAAAAAACATCAATTTCCTAAAGTTTAAAAATGTACTATTATTTTTAAATATGGAAAACCAGATATTTGAAATTCTAATGAGATAAAATATCTATTAGAATATATTTATTGATTCCAGAAAGTTGGAAACGGAGTGTCTTAGCACTATGTTCCCTTTGTCTACCTTGCTGTGTGCAGGATACAGCATGAAGCTGAAAAAAAAATATTGACATAAAGCTGTTATACCTTTTCATGGTGATCAAGATGTGCACTGCAATAATTATATTTATTTAATTATCACAATAATGAAATTAAATTAAATGATAGTACTTCATCAATTGAATATTGATATTGTAATGATTTAATTTAAAATTTTAGAGCAGCTAGTATTGTATCAACAAAGGAACAAACTAAGTATTATAACAAAGTTCAATGCTCTCATTACTCACAAAGGTAACATTGCTGAGTAAATATTTTTTTATTGACCTTTGATTATATTGATATAAAAATTATATTTGTCATACTAGGGTTGATTTAATTTTCAATTTAAAATGTATATTAGATGTATTGTGCAATAATAGTAACTAAATACTTATTACTAAATTAATAAAGACTGACCGGTGCTCTCTTGAAGATTCACCATCATTTCTTGGTTTAGGTATGACGCCGCTAAACAGAGGACCTCTGCTTGTTTTATCACTCCTTCCAAAGGGGGCGAAAGATAATTTTCTTTTGTAAGAAGCATTTTTTGGACCATTTAGCGAGGTCTCAGTATGCATTCCTACATCGCGGGAAGATGGTTCACCACATTCGGCGAAACTGGAGCCTTTGTCGCTCTCATAGTAAAGCCGATAGTTGATATTATCATTTAAGGACAATAAATCAGTTTTCGCTCCTGGTGATTTGTCACAAAAATCTTCGAACGATACAATTTCATAATCCTCGTCATCTTCTTGGCACTTTTCAGCTTTATAGGGTATTTTTGGCATATTTTTAGCGTGATGCGCAATGAATGATATATAAAGGAATCTACAATTAAATCACAGGTGATATTCTCCTGAGATGTATTGACATCCTTTTTTTACCTAAACAAATTCATTTGTTTAATAATCTAGTATTTATATTTAACCAAAAGTAAATAAATAAACTTATCGCGATTCAAATCGTAATCAATTATTATTATTCACACACACATATACATACATAGAGTATTGACAAAATTGACAATAACAACGTAAACGCACACATATATACAATATAAACTGATTTTTTCTACGTCCACTGTCATTGATTGTATAACATATTCATAGATTAAACAAAATTTAATATACTTAATACTTTTTATTATATTTATTATTTTTGAATATTAAAATCCAGTATAGTCATCAAAGTATATTTGAAATTAAATTATAGAAGAAGTAATGTAATAAATAAAAAGATGGAAGAATAGTATTTTCATGTTGAAAGGTTATTACTTTTTAAATGTGGGTAGATAACAATAATCTTTAATTTCAATGTTGAAATGTAAAATTATTAAATGCGTGGACGTCATGGTGGAATACTGAATTTATATGAAGAAGTTAAAATAAGTGACCTGTGATAGTTCATAATGGATTGGAAAAGTGCAAAATTAATTTTAGCGTCCACCGCTACCGTAGTTGTTGCTTCTCAAGTGGCAAAGAAGTTGTGTAAATACTTTTTCAACTTCAAAAGTTCTCAACCTGATGTTGTAAGCGATGACTCGTGTAGTGATTTATTAAATAACAGAAACCGTGAAATAAATGATGTGATTTTGTTTTCGGATGATGTTGTTCGCCATACAATAAAGGTCCCACCGAATAAAGACGTTACCATATGTGAAAGTAGAGAATTAAATTGTTTCAAATTAATAAAATATATAAAATCAGCCCGTGAAACGTTGGACGTGTGTATGTATCTGATTACGAGTAACGAAATTGCAGAGCAAATAATAAGATTGGGACAAAGACATGTTTTAGTGCGTATAATTGTAGATACTGATATGGCCAACACTCCTCCGTCGCAAATAAAAAAATTAAAAGAGTACAGTAAGTTTACAAGTTTTTTTATATTTTTACTAAACTATATAAGTTAATAAAATGTAATGATATACTAAATAAGTTAATAAAATGTACGACAGTACTAACTGTTCACTTTATTTTCATAGGTTTTATACAGGTACAAACAAACAAAAAGTCTATTTTGATGCATCATAAATTCTGCATAATAGATGGACCTAAAGCTATAAAAAGAAAAAGTATATTGAAATCTTATGCAGAAAAACTTAACATCCATGCGCAATTCTTGAAACATAATGTGAAACAACAAGCAAAAATAAAACCATGTAAAGGTTTTGTCATGTCGGGTTCACTAAATTGGTCCACTCAAGCTATGGTTTCGAACCATGAAAGTGTAATAGTTACCTCACACGCAAACATTGTACATAAGTTTGAAAAAGAATTTGAAAGCTTATGGGTAGAGGACGAGCCGGTGAGTTAATTTGTATATAATATATAGAGAATATTTCAATATATCTATTGTAGTTTTATTAACGTGTATAAATTTTTCAGGCTATACTTTCATCACTTTGACAAAAAATTATCTAGCAACTAACAGTATCATCCTCGTAATTTTATATCACTATATTATTAATGTGGTAAGTTAAAATATATTTTCTCCTAATCTTTAAATTTGTATTTTTTTTATTTTTGTGTCTATGGTCTTTTATCATTCTATTCATTCAGTTTCATTCATAACTTTGACAGCTATCCAAATCAACCAAAGACAATTCCATGTGCACTTCAATTCAATTTCGATCGATCATATGTTTTCTTTGTGTAGTTTTTTCAGCCGCTGATATTCGAATTGGTTATTATGTTTTTAATAAATCGGCCCTCAATAATCCCTGTATATTGACTAATGTGTGGAATTGACTGTAATTACTCGTGTGTAAAAATTTGAAGTTATTTTCTTTTATGTTCTTATAGGTGCATTTCAAAGTGCACGTGCTTGCATTTTCAATCAGTTTCTGAAATTTCAGTCGTGAACGTGGACGTTAATGCTTAAATATATTTTGGAAAACATAGTTCCTTTAATGTGCTCTCGCCCTAAAGTCTTCTAAAGTGGCTTAAAACGATTAAACACGTTTTTAAGCGAACATTTAGGTTGAACACAAAACTGCACTTTGGTTATTTTCTTTTCAATTTTTCTCCACGTATATAATGCTGAAGGATACATCACGACAGGATAGTGTGATTGTGGTGAGTTAAATATATCTTTTACTACGAAATAAATATAAATTCAACATAAAAACATTGAATTACGACTACTGTAATGACAATGTCAATGAACATGCTGTTTTCGAAAATATAATAAATTTGTCACACAAAAAAACAAATGATTGTTTCTTAAATAATACAAGATAGTCTTGACAACTTAAAGCATGCCCATATTTTTTAAAAGAAATATCTTTCAAATCATAAATAAAATATTTTAAAAGTGACCTATGTGTCAATTCTTATTTTGTTTCAAAAATATAATGCATTAAAATGATTATAAAAATTCTGTAATAATTAATTAATCTTTTATATTTCTTGTTTAACAAAATTGAGATTAGAGCATAGTGAATTGTCCAGTCAGTTATTTTGCTACCTCTTCAAATTTAACATCTCGTTTTCTTTTTATATTGAATTTAATGGATGATAAAAGGCATATTAAATAAGAAATTAGAAAACTTAACAATTATTTTATTTTTGATAAAGAACATTCTGCTTGCTTAAAAACAAGTTTGCGGAAACTTTACTTTTCAGTGTTGAATAATTATT
The DNA here is from genome assembly GCA_013403705.1 of Heliconius hermathena. Taxonomy (NCBI): domain Eukaryota; kingdom Metazoa; phylum Arthropoda; class Insecta; order Lepidoptera; family Nymphalidae; genus Heliconius; species Heliconius hermathena. The sequence goes on along the minus strand of JAAIXJ010000013.1, from coordinate 947,598 downwards.
TTTTTTTAATAATCCAGTCTAGCTTGTAATAAATTGGACATTTATTATATATATTTGATTGTTTCACTTATGGCCTAATAATTGTAAATTTTCAGCATCAAATTTAATAAAAATAAAATAATTTTACCATGTGGCACTCGGCTTAGTGTGATATTTTGTTAATCTCTTTTAAAATTAAATTAAGAAATTTTAATCTTATACAAGTAAAATAGTAATATTCTCTCTCATTTTTATTTAATATATCTAATTATATATTTTTTGTTTCAGATAAAAAACAAACTCATGATGCAACACCACATGTGCAAGTGTAAAATAAATTGTGAATCAAATATCAATAAAGTGAATTATAAATTAATGTATAAAAACGATAATTTTAAAACGTGAAAAAAATAATAATATTTGTGTTAGTTGCAGATTCTTTTATATTGGAGGAAAATTGTGTTTTTTTTTTAAAAGTGCGCTTTGGATGCAGTGATAGATGGCGTTGTTGTAGTCATTGCTAAGCAGTGAGGAGCTAGTTCGGCTTTCCACCGCTAGGTAGCGCTGGTAAGTAATTATATTTTATTTAATATCAACACTGACATCTAGCGGTGAATAGCGGAATCATGTTGATAGTAGTTTAAGCTTTACGTATAGATGTCGCTATATGCCGCGTTAAAGCCAAAGTGCGCATTGCACAACATTTTTTATAAGTTTTGTAACGTATAATTTACTTAGGGACTTTTATATTATTGCTAGTAATAAAAAAATATGTGTTACGAACGGATAGTATGGTTTATTAGAAAAGCAGAAATGCAGTATTTTTTTAAATATTTTGTTGCATTCTTTGTTGTATAATTTACCTACTGTTTTCGGTTAGGCATTCCATATTATACTCGATATTAAGTTTTAGCATTGCCTTTATCAAAATATTTTATGTGTCTGCGCTGTAGTGGGCGTAGTTACATTGATCGTAATTTATTTCTAACTTATAACTTAATATAATACTTTGTTAAATTTATTTTAAATTCGAAAAAACACTAATGCATTATTTTTTATGAATATATTTATTTATATATAATACATAAAGAAAACTTAACATACAATCAAATTTACTTAACAATATCATGATAATAAATACTTTTATATTTTCTACTCGCATAAACATAATTATCCAATTCATTGTCAAACCGATCATCAAAATAAAAACAAATGAACCTAAACCGATTTAATGTCACTTAAAGCCTAATCGCCGTCTCTTTTCACAGCCGAAAACAAAAAAAAAACATATACTTAACTCTTACTAAAAAAAAAACAAAGCTTTTAAAAACAATATGTAGATAATTCTGAGAAGGCACGTTAAAACTTTTTTTTCAAACATGAAAGTAGAATACAAAATACATTGATTAGTTGGTTTTTACCACTATTTAAGCGAACACGGGAAGCAGGTGTCGTAAAGATGGTTATCGGTAGCGATGCCTTGTGTTACATCTAATTCTAGTTTTAAATGCCTTTTTGAGTCTTATAAAAAAGACAATTGTACCGAAATGGGCGGTTTATCGATGACTTTGGAATTAGTTAACTAAGTGATTTCGTTTTTTTTTTTTCAAATATTAAATTAAATATTTTATATTTCCTCGAGTGACAATGGAACCCACAACCTGTCGGGCTTACAGGTGCACGCTTGTGCCCCCGTACCACGATTGGCCTCAAAACTAGTCCAGTTTATGTTAGATTTTATTGTGTAATATTTTGTAATAAGCAGTAGATTCATTACATTTTTTCCTACGTACATATATGGCACAATAGTGAGAAAGAAGGTTAAGTTAAAAACACGAAATGTCGAAAATTCGGCGGAAAAGTTGGGAACCAAAGTGTCTTAATGGAGACGAAACGTCTTAACACTTGGTTCCCAGGTTCCTTTTGCTTATCCTTTTGTGTGGGATATAGCGGGAAGCTAAAAAATATTTCCTTTTAATTATTATCGAATCCCCAAGTTTCTCATATAAAATCTGTCTGTTAATCCTGATAAATGTAATTCTAATTCGGATTCTTGTTAGATATTATAATTAAATTATTTTATAATATAATTTGAATATAACGAAATATAAGAATAGTCTATAACGACTTAAACCCCAAAAATATCCAAAACAAACTTAAACTATAATATTATAAAAAAAGAATGTTTACTTAAATTAAATATTTTTTAAATTTAAAAATTTGTTCGTCTGTAGGCAATATGTAATACCGTACCTATATATTGATGGATTTTACGGTAAAAAATGATTGTGTATGAAATATGTTTATAATTAAGTAGATAATTTTTTTAAAGGTTTGCGTTGCGTTTTTTTTTATTTCATCGAAATTAATTTGGTCTTTCGTTGTATGAAAGCTTTAGAGCTGCTATCACTTTTAAAACACAAAGCAAGTATTACTTAATATAATAACTTTAAACTTTATCCGATTTACTCCACTATCATTAAATATAACTATTGGTGAATTAGTTTATGTACCTGGATGTGAGAAAAAAATATCTAACAAATTTCAGGAAATGTTTTAAAATCATCATTCTAATTAAATTAAATCTGAAATCTATCTAGAATATTTATCTATGAAATCTATCAACAATACTATCTAATAAGAGGATAGTGTTTATTAATTATTGGAATTCTAATAATCTTTGAGGCCGTAGTGGCCCGGTGGCACAGGAGTGCGACTATAAACGTGACGGTAGTCGGTCTAGTTTACCTTTTTCTTAGTATTTCCTAGTTCTAATAACCAAGCGCGGTGTTAAATTCCGCTAATTAACATGCAATATGTAACACGAGTAAGATAACACTAGGTTCCCTTATTCTCTCTCTGCCTTCCCTGCTTTCTACGGGTTACAGCATGAAGCTAAAAAAATAGGTCAAGTGCGAGTTGGACTAGCTCGCTGAGGGTTCCGTACCAATTTATGGATTGGAACTTATAAAAGTACGGAAATTGCAACTTATAAAAGTTGACAAGCTTAACTTTGCGGGCGTATGCACTCATTTTGTATGAGATGAATTACAATTATAAGTTTGTGCTTGATTTTTTCTATGAAAAAGGAATAAATTTTCACTTTTCGCAATTTTTCCCTTATCTGTGCTATAATATTAGTACGCGCGTTGCTTCGTAGTAAATTTCAAGATTGTGAGTTCACGGGAAGTACCTACCCTGTAAGTTTTGATTCCTTTGCAAGTTTCGAAAATTTGCGGCACAAACTGCTATATTTTTTTATTGCGTTGGCTTAGAAGTTTAATTTTTCATAGCTCCAAGGAACAGTAGATCTGAGTATTTTATGTAAATTACGGCTTGATATCTCCCCGCGTTCCTCGACAAAAGGGTCTTGACAGACGGACGGACAGACGGACGACAAAGTGGATCACATTGTAATGTATAGGTATATAGTAAGGGGTCCGTTTTTTCCTTACGGGGGTACGGGACCCTAAAAACATCTTTGAATAAAAATATTACTTTCAAAGGGTGTATATCTCTAATATTAGCAAAATATAGTTTAAAAACCTCTTTCGTCTTTAAAGAAGTCCTAAAATTTCATAATGTCGACTCTGTTTGCGATCAGTCTAGACAAAATCCGCAACGCTGTAACGTCCTTTAAAAGTATCCTTTAGTTTTGATTATTTCTTATTGGACACATTTTTTACATTTATAGGGAACTTGTTACTTTTTTTTAATACCCTGGATTACATTAAGGACAAAAATGCCTGTTTGTATGTGCGTTTGGTCAAGCTAATCACAAAAAAACGACCAAACTTTGGGATAGTGACAAAGTTTTCTTAACATTTAGTGTTTGTTTTATTACAATCAGTTCATAAATAAAAAAATTGTATCAATTTAATAAAAAAATAATACGTGTACACCATCAAAACAAATATAGGTAGTAAATTACAAATATAGCATAGCACAGCTGTGTTCCCAGCCCCAATGTAACAGTGACTCACGTACCGCGTACGGTTTAACATATTAAAGTGTTTTTATTTACAAACAAAGCCCTAAGGGTTAACTGCCCCGGATATACAGATATGGAGTCGGGAGGAAGTCGAGTGGCCGCATATATTGTGGCGATTGAGATTTTATATACGAAATATTGCTTTTGTATTATAATAGAGACTGATGTGCATTTAATTGTGTAGCTTTATAACATTGTCATATATATATATNATATGTATATGTATATGTATATATTATATCTTCGTATGGTACGAAACAGTAGACAGGGGGAACCTGGAAACCTAGTGTAAGACACTCCGTTCTCATTAATACGCTTTCATTTCTTACACTAAGCTAAATTGTTGAGGTATTGCATGTTGAACGGTGGAACTCAACGCCGTGCTTTGCCTCGTTACCAGAGCGAGGAAATGAAAATATTAAATATTTCATTCCCCCGGGTGGCCTCTGCGCCATGACGACTTCATATTTGTGATGCAATTAAATATAGTTTAAAAGGAAACAATGCCTTTATTATGTCTCTTTATCAGGAGTAAATCGACCGACGAACCGACATAGTACCAAAACTCTCCAGTTCAAGTGACAACACTCAACGTGTCATAAAATAAATCGTTATTATACTTATTGTATACTAGAACTGTAGTGCGACTGTCGTGTATTGTCATAAAACGTATCACTTCACACAGTAATAGCAGGCGTTTCTTCAAAAATTCAGTTATTCTTTTAATTTACGATCAATTTGCGAGACGCGCCTCACCCTCTACCCTTCGAGTGCCGTGGCAACAGTAGGGCAGCACAGCCAGTCCCAGATACTGTGAATTATTGAATTTTACATTCTCAATACGGCCTGTCTATTGTGAAAAAAAAATGAAATATCTACCCTAGATATTTGACATATCGTAATTCACTCTACAGTGTCTTACCTGCCCTAAGAGACGAATGAAGCAATTAAGCCCTTATTTATTGCGGGGCAGTTTTTATTCGGATTCGTTCTCCACACCAGCGGTTACGCCGTTGTACTTTAGACACGACATTTGCAGCCAGGTGCGATTTTAGCCAGCTTTGTCCTATGGTTTTTGGTTTCTTTTGCACAATGGTAAGATTTGCACAATAACTTATGCACAATGGTAAGATTTGCACAATAACGTCTTGGAGGAAGGGGTCGCGTTTTGTGTGTATGGTGTATATGCACTATATTGGGAACCGAATTTTCACTCCTATTCGCGGTCCGTATAGCCTACATTAGTTTCAAAGACGGGTTGTATTTTTAATTTTACAATATACTCGACGGCTGGTTGTTCTCACTAGTTTGACTGCGGTCGCGTGCCGAGTTCTTGATTTCATTTGTTTCTTCAACGTCTTAAATTTCTCACTACCCTTCAGTTGCCTATATATGGCCTAAATTTTTTAAAGGAAATTAATGCTAGACTCGTTTCGGTATTTTTTTTAGCTTCACGCTGTATCCTGCACACAATAGGGTAGGCGGAGGAAACCTAGTATTAAAAACGCTTCGTTCAATATTTTTTACTGAATTCTCAACGCCGCAAACTCGCATACCGCATAGCGCATGTTATACTTAATTACAAATAATTCGTGTACGAAAAAGTTTCAGGTTTTTTTACATCTATATCTATTATAGTAGCTATAATTATTAAGTATTAAGTCCCGTCGTGGCGCAGGGGCACAAAGTGTGACTGTAGACGCGACTGGTTGTGGGTTCGATCCCTACTCGACGAAATGAAATATTTATTTAAATTTATATTTACATTTCTTCACTCTGGTGTCGAGGCAAAGCGCGGCATTGAGTTCCGCCACTCAACACTCAATTCCTCCAGCATTCAGCAGAAAGTGGAGAACGGACTGTCTTAACACTACGCTCCCTCTGCCTACTCTGCTGTGAGCGGAAACAGCGTGAAGCGTGATTAAATTCTATTTCCATTTATTAAAGTATTTCGTAACACTAGACTAGGCATAGTAAATCCACCGTCGGAACATCTGATCCACGATTATTCATACAGCACTGGAATATCTCGGTTTCGTCTTGCACGCACGCCACTAATAATTTTATGTCGACATTAAAAAAGGTATTTGCGGTGTAAGAAAGAAACTATAAATGCTTGTACCGGTTAGGCTTGAGCCGAATAAGGCGGCCGTGGAGACGTTAATAGTTATCGTTGTTTTTAATTTTATGATGTCCGCGTTTTGTATGGCATTTTTTTTTAAATATCGATTGTGTTGTTGTATGGACTTGTATGACAACTATTTTGTGTGTGCCGTGACACAGTTGGATAACTGTAGAGGGTTTATTGGTGTACAATGAATGGTTTTTGGTTATTTGTCTCGTAGATATTGAGGCCAGTCGTGGCACAGGGGCACAAGTGTGTGACTCGACGAACTTAAATATTTAAAATTAATACATTTCTTTCATTTGGTGTTAAGAAAAAGCGCAGCTTCGAGTTCAATGCCTTTAGAAATCGGCGGAAAGTCGGGAGCGGAGTGTCTTAACACTAGGCTCCTTCGTGTCGTTCCTAGCGAGAAGCTGAGAGAGAGAAATATTAAAAAGTTTAGATATGTTTTGTTTGTGTTTAACGTATTGTAATTTAAGTTTATTATAAATCGCAATAATTCATTTTTTTAACCTTTAAACCCTTTACATTAGATACACTATGTAACAACACACAGAAAATACTAGCCAAACCTATTATAATAGCTTTAAAAACCCCTGTAAGGCTTAATAAACCGATTTTCTATAACATTGTATACGTATAAAACGAAAAGGTGAGTGAGTAATGGTATCGCATGTTCTCTCTCATCAAGTTAATTAGACCACACGCGGTACATAATTGCTTATTTTAGTTTTATATTCAACAACAAGAAGATATCAGTTAAAGCCTGTTTCGGCACATTAATTCGCGCGTACAGCACCTCTCGGTGCCGACAAAAGGTTCAACCGAGTTATATAATAAGTAAATAACATAATAATAACTCTCTTGCACGTCGTTAGTATCCACGCGAGCGTCTAGACCGGAAATGATGGGGTTTTTATGGACCAAACGTAATCTTTTCCTCGCTCCAGCCCTAAGGTCTACTTGGTCAATTTAATGTGTGATTATTCACAAGAAAAACATGAAATATGTATATTATACGCTCGTCGAGCAATAAAATATACGATATATTGCGTCTGCTTTAATAATTGGGGACTATTTGTGGGGTATTGTTGATGGGATGTGATTGAAAATATTACTGGGTAAAAGTGATTTTTTTTTGTTACCTGCTTCTTATCTAATTTTTTAAAATATTTATTAAATACGAAATCTGAAACGTAGTGAGTAATTGTGATTTCAATTTCATATTGATTTCTGTCCAATACATTTTAAATGGTATTGAACTGAAGGAATTGTTTTTTTTTATATTTGAAAGTTTTTTTTTAATTTGCTGGGTTTCTTTTCTTTTCTTTTGTATTATAATATACATTGTTACGTTCTTAAGATGTATTTAATAGCCATTGTATCTGAATGGTTGTACAATATATTTAAATTGTTTTGTGGGTGAACACATTTTATGCCGCATAGTCATATATTTTTAGGCTAATTTTCGAAATAATTCTTGTTAAGTGACGGAATCCAACTCTGTGCATTGTCTACCACGGCGGGAATTAAAATTAATTTAAATATATAATAAAATTTCATATATAAAAAAAAATCCCCGAGTCGGACAACCGGTTACGTTAATAGTCGCACGATTGTGCCCTCGCTTAAGACTAGGCCTCTATAATTCAATACTATTTAACAAAACCACTAATTCCTCCAATATAATCAATAATCAATGAAACGGTTCATATAAATTTTAATCTACAATAATTTAATTTCACAAAGGCGGTTAGACACTAGTCCTGTATATTTAGTTGGCCGCTTCCGGTACTCGTTTATATGTTAAATATGCTACCTTAATTATTATTGTTACTGTCCCGACCGTGCGACCTTGCTTGCCTCTTGTACTTGGCAAGTGACTTGTAGCGTAGTAACTGTGGAGTTTTATTCGCACAATATGTACGCAGTGTTTAAATGACTATCACCATTCTTCTATATATTGTGCTCTTTGTAAATTAAAACATGGTTCTTTTTTCGTGAGGTTGTCTAAATATAGAATTTTGTTAAGTCATTGAGTTTGCTTTGTGTCAATACTTGGTGTGTGTGTGTGTGTTTCGATATATTTGTGATATTTTAAACGTTTATCGTACAAATCAAACGAAGGGCTCGTAAGAATTTTATACGAAATTAAATATCGTTATGATATAATAATTATTAAATTTGAGGCCGTTGTGGTTAAAAGAGCAGTCCCTTCTTACTACAAACACGATAGTTATAGGTTCAATCCCCACTCGAGGAAATAAATATTTTTTTATTCTACGCTCTGGTAGACAAAACGCAAAGTAGGTTCCGCCGCTCAGTCACGTTCACTCAATGTTATGGAAACTGTGCTGTAAGCAGATAACGCAGTGTCCTGACACCCGGAGCCTCCTCCTTCTCCTGCTGTGCGTGAAAAGGCGTGAAGTTGTTCATTTAAATTTTATTAGACTAGTTTATGCCATCGGACGTAGATTACGTTGTTTTAATGTTAATTAAGTGACGAGATGAGGACATAAAAATGATTGGAAACGTTACATATCTAAGAAATCTTAATTTTATTGCTTTGTCGTTTGGACAGTATTTAAATGAGAATCAATTTATTCATATTAATATAATACAATGTTGTTTGTAATAGTGTTAGTTTGTAAGAGGTCGCTTATTTCTCAGTATTGGCTATAAAATTTAGTGGGAAATTTAATCTTTTGTGTCAATTACCACAATTAGAATTAGTATTTGTAACTTATTTATAAATTGCTTAAATAGAGCTTGGATATTGGAATACTTGAATTTATGAAAGCGCATGATGTAAAAGTATTCGGACGGTCTACACTTCCCAGTGCGGGAGTCGTTCGTTTACTATCCTCATTTAATAGCGGGGCAGCTTAAGCCTGAGTAGGAACTGGAGTGGGTTGTATGGGACTCAAGGATTAGCAAATGTAGGCCGTCCCACCCAAAAATACCCACTAAAAAATCCCATCTCAATCGCCACTAGCACAGTCCCACGGAAACCAAAACCTCACTTTGGTCTCGGCGCCGGGGGCTTGATTGGGGTAGTGCGCGCATAGCAACATATGCGCACCTACTCGGGAGGCAGAGATCCTAGTGTTCAGACACTCCATTACCTACTTCCCGCCCGATTCGCGTTATTGTATGTTAACTTTGTTCATGTAGGTTAATTTAATTTCTCTGCTTTAGTGGAAATAACACAGGTCCTTCAGCGGGAATCGGTAATCTACAGCGCAATGATGACCTCTGTTAATATTATATAAATTACAATAAAATCTAGCTAACACGGTTAGGTACGAGAAGATGCTTAATAGTTGGATTCTCTAAAAGATATAAAATCTTGTAAATAAATAACTATGTCGCAAGTTAATTAAGACCTTAACTTTTGTTACTCTAAATGGGTACTTTATGGAAATTATTATTATAATTAAATATTTATGTATTTGCAATCATTATATTATTATATAATAATAATTTTAGCGCGGCCTTGTCCCGAAAACATACATATAAATCTTTTTTGTTCCACAGCTGAAGAATATTTTAGATATTCTTTTAGATATTTCATTCTTATTATGTCCATACACATATACAAATATAGCCTAATGGCTATATAATGGAATTTTGCACGAGTGCCAAATCGTAAATTAAGAGATTTACGAGGCCAGTCGTGGTGCGTCTGCAAAGGTTGTGGATTCAATTCCCACTCGGGGGGATGAATTATTATTAATATTTTGACTTCTTCACTCTGGGACCAAGGCAAAAACCCGGCGTTGAGTTCCGCCACTCAACGCGGCGCCTCATCCGGCATAAAGTGGGAACCGGAGTGACTAGTTCTGGAGGCATTGTGTGTTGAGTGGTGCAAGCGAAGAAATGAAAATGTAAATGTAAATAAATATTTCATCTCCTCGAGTGGGGATCAAACCCACAACCAGTCGATTTTACAGTCACACTTCCCGTGCCCCTGCGCCACAACTGGCCTCATGTTACTTTAATGTTTTTCTTATATTCTAAGTACTATACAATTGATCATTAAATAATATTTTCTTTATAATTTAAATACTTTTTCATACTTCGAATCTCATTATTCAAAGTGAACATAATTTTGAAGCCCTCGAGGCGTTTCTCACGTACCATTTCGTATTTCGGCGCGAACCCGTACTGTCAGATCGCACCGACTCGCAAGATTGGACCGATACACGCAACGGTCGTTGACTGATTGCTTGCGTGAACATTTTTTTTTGCTTTAAATTATGTAAAAATGCTTCCCGATAAGTAAAGTGTGTTGGTAGAGAACAGAAGTTATAATTTGGATATTATGGTTTTGTAAAGTGCAGTGTTGAGTTCCGCCACTCAATACGCAATGTAACCGAATTCGGACGGAAGCGGATAACGAATTATTTTTACACTAGACTCGCTCTCAAGACTGAAATCGATCTTGAGAGCGATTTATAAATACGAGGCTAAGTCTTAATATCTGGCTATCTTGTGTTGTCTATTATTTGTGCTGCCTTGTTCTGGTAAGGAAGTAATGAAGTGTCTTAATGGGGAAGCGCAACTGTTTTTTCTATATAAAATATTTTATAAAATTTGTAAAATAATATACCAATTGTATATTTTATTGTGTAAATAAGAGATTGTCTTTGTTTAAAACATTTAGTGCAAACTTGGTTTTACCTCAACGCGAGAGGCCTGTGTTTACCGAATAAATTGTGTTAGATTTTCTTGGAAAATTTCGTGAATAGCCACGAAAAACAAAGTTTTGCTAAATATTCTCTACAAAAGATTGTTTTTGACTTCTAAAGTCAAAGTAAACGAGGCTAGAATGATTTTAAATAACCTTTTTGTATATATTTTGTGTTAGGTTGTAATTTTGAAATGTTATATTTTTACTTTGTTAAGTGTATATTTTTTATAAAAATTTCAACGAACAATCTCATGCGTTCAATATGTAACGAAAACATTCTTTTAAAATCACGTACAAAATTGAAAGCGTCTCAACATTTTTTTTGGATATAATAGTAGGTATGATATAATCCACATTTTGCTCCTCCCTTAGACAAGGGTGCATTGTTTTTTTTGCTATCAAAATTGCGCCATGGATAGAACACGTGCTGCTGAAGACATTACGGCTTGGGTTGTTCGATATAGTTTAGATTTGATGTAACGTCTAAAATACGGTGGCCATCATTTGAATTTGACTTCCGGACCGCCTAATATAAATAATTATATGATAGTATGAAAACTGACGGTTTAGTAAATTATATTATTTGAAATTTTAGTATGTTGTTAAATATTCTGAGGCGAGTAGTGGTGCTGGGGCACTAAGTGTGACTTATAATATAAACGCGAGAGGTTGTGGTTTTGATTTCCACTCGAGGAAATGTAATATTTAATATTTTCATTTTTGCGCTCTGGTGTCGCGGCAAAGCACAACGTTGAGTTCTGCCACTCAATACGCAATGCCTCCAGAATTCGGTAAAACATTCCCTATTTTCCGACGAAATGTCTTAACACTAGGTTCCCTTTGCGTGCCCTGCTGCGTGAGGGATACAGCTCGACGCAAAAAAAATAAACGTTGAATTTAAAAATAACTTAATTTTAAATAATTTATTTTTTATCATCCACAATATAAAACAATCTATTAATTCACTATACAAATACTATATTAAAAAGTAAAACCACCTAAGTCCCGATGCACAGTAACACTATGGTCACACCACGCATAAGTAAGCGGTACGCCGGCTGCGGCAGATGTACGGGCCTCCCTACAATTGACTGGATCGCTTTTTTTTCTAAACGATTGTGATCAATGCATTGTAGCCGATGCATTGTCAGTACAGATTCTAAAAGTTCCATTTCCAATTGCAATTTTCTAAGATGTTTTGCTAGATTAACTGTGGGAATGGTTTGCCCAGGATTAGCCCCATTGTTCGCTTTTGCGAGAATTTGAACAAGTAACGAGAGATTTCTTTTGGTTCGATCAGTTAGTTTAGACTTAAAAAAAAAGCTTCACGCTGTATCCCGTACATAGCAGGGTATGCAGAGGGAACCTAGCGTTAAGACACTCCGTCCTCCACTTTCCGTCGAATTTTGGAGGCATTTTTTAAATGATCTTTTCTTTAAATAATAAAACAATTACTTTAAATATAATTTTATTAGTTAAACGTTTATAATTTATAGACATATTAGGCAGTTGACAAAGGTCTATCTACAACTACCTAATTTGGTATCTCCACCTGTATGCGCCGAGTTTAATTTTAGTTTTAAATACCTTCAATACCAGGTGTATAAATCGATTATATAGAATATGAAGTAGGTAATTTTAGATCTATACTTCTTTCTTCTTTATTCATATTGCATAGCTGAAGAGTTTGTTTGGGTGCACTAAAAAATCTCGGGAACCAGAAGTTTCGAATTGAAATTATTTATTGTGCTTGATAGACCATCTATTTTATATTTATATATTTAGAGGATTACGTTTGTCATTTAAATGTAACCTACTGTATCTGTGATCGGAGTTACCTCAAGTGCTGTGAACGTGTCATGTCATACACAACTCTTAGCTATGACCATTTGACCACTTATAACTTTTTGTATAAAAAAAATGATATCTAATAATTCTAAAGTAATAAAAACTTGACTTTCCTGAAAGAACTTGTCCAATAAATGAAACTTGTTGAGAATATAACATTTTCAGATCACGTAGAGTCGATAATGTGTTCTCTATCTTAACATTTGCGACCCTTGCTTGGACCCCCATTTAGGCCTTTACAAGATTTACACTAAAAGTAATGTTATAGCATTTTCTCATTGTGCTTGTATAAAAAGAGTCAATTTGCCGTTATCGTAAATAGATATAGACAAATCCAGATTTTTTTACCAACTTGAAAAAATAACGCTTTGAAAGTTGAAAGTTTGAAAATTTTGGATACACAACTGATGTTAAAAATTAATATAGTTAAATAGTTCGTTATAACCCATAACAGTATACGCAAATATTATATTATATAATCTGTGATATAAAACTTTAAGACCTTCGATTTCCATTGGAATGAATTACATAAAACGCGAAGCGAGAAAATGGAAGTAATTCATTCTCCCAAGTGGGAAAAGAATCTACAACCGTTGCGTTTACAGACTCAATATCATAAATGCCATTAAGCAAGTAACCTCATTATATAACTTTAATTTTTCCACTCGTACTGTACATAGTTGCTTAAACTTGCTGTGTCCCCAATTTTGAGCTAAATAAGGTTTCGACGTGCCGAAACTAGCAAGCAACTGTTACCTAAATTAAATTACCGTCTTGAAAATAGTGCTTATTGCTGCTATTCCTTTAAATATTGTTGATATTTGTATATTTCTAGTGTACTTGTTATTATAAAAATGAATGTAGACATTTTTTAATTATCCTAGAGGATACTTCATTTTCTTTATTAATTTTAAATTCATGCTGAATTCAACTCATAGCAGGGTACTCAACTTAGTGTTAAGACACTTCTGTTCCCCATTTTCTGCCGAATTTTGAAGGCTTTGCATATTGAGTGGCAGAACTCAATGCCCCGTTTTGCCTCATTACAATAGCGAAGGGATGAAAATAAATAATATTTTATTTTCTACGGAGACCCCAGTGAGCTTGTGACCCTATGCCAAGACTGGCTTTCTTCTTGTTTTCTTGATATATAAAATAACATTATTTATTTAATAAAAGTACATTCGAATTCAAATTTACAAATACACAATAATAAGTTAAAGCTAATTCTGATAATACTGCTCGAGATTAGCGGGCACTTTAAAATTGTTCGCCGATCCAAGTCACGTATAAACCAACGGTCAAGACGTATCTAGCAGTGGGGCCCGTTTTAATCTTGCCGGAATGTCGGAAGTTCATAACGACGCCAGCCCTGAGTTATGACCAATAAACACGATAGATTTAAATATAAGACGACGAGACGGCGACTATCTCTTCATCTCTTTGTAGACAAAGGTCTTACTGCATCTAGTAGTGAAATCGCCGGGAGCTCGCAATATATCTCAAAACCGACCAAGCGTGGATTAAAGCTTTCTGGGAGGAAGCAGAAGCTCAATGAGCGGTTATTTTTGTATAATAGCAAAATGTTTGAATTGCAAGTCATGTTTTAATATAATTTATAATTTTAACAAATCATTTATACCATTATAAATTGCCACCAGTGCCTTCGGGCTTATCTAGGAATCAGCCAACTCAATTACATTATAGTCCCTCCTTTAATGTGGTATTGACAGGAAATTTTACTGTTCTCAACAAATTGTCTAGACTAAGGCTATCTCTTAGATTTTTTTACGCTTAGTCTCGGAGACATATCATTAAATTGGAATGTCTGTGCAGTACATTTTCCGAAACCCTTTTGCCAACATTGTCTGGGTACGCCACCCTTCAGGCAGTGTCCTTTATAGCCCTAATCCCCCCTAATAGTGGTTATAACGACCTATGTTCGGACAATTCTAAATTGTCCTTCAACTCGTAGTGAATTTTAAGAGAGCAATATTATGGGACATAACTTTTATTCTGTCATTTGGACGTGTTCAACTTGATAATTTGAGGATTGAAAGCAATAAAAATCTTTAAGAGGATTCCGCAATAAATTAGCATTAAGTGATAATAAATCGTTATTTTGATAGAAATAACTAACTAATTGGTATTATACTTGTGTGCTTAGTATATTAATATACGCATATAACATGGGGGAGAGAATATTAAAGCTGGCAAACGACTCGAAAGAAGTTATTTTCCGTAACAGTCTCGACGATGGGGTGTTTAGACACAAAAATAATCTCGTTTATCATGCTCCCCTAGACTTTGCAATTAGCCCTCGGGCTATGGAGACATATTGCTGTACTTTTCACCTTTTTCGAGAATTCTGCAAATCTTTTTTTTTTATAACTATTCTCCCTAAACAAGTCTAGACAAATGAACGTCGACCGAATTACTTCTGTCTCAGTTATATGATAAAACGATTTTACCACTTCATTGCTGACTGTTTTTGTTTATTTGTATATAAATTACTATTTATTGGGAGCAAATAACCAATTATGATGACTAATAGCTGTAATATCTCCAACGTTTATTCACAAACTTGACAAAATATAGTTGCGATTGTCTTTCTACAATATCCATAGCCATACGCGTTCACAGAGAGGTGTGTTTTTGGCAAAAACAAAAAGAATATGAATCATCAACAGATAGTTATTGGTTCTAGTTACTACTATTTTATCGTATTCGAACCACGAATTATCTTTAAATATATGCATTTTGTATATAATATATAATAAATGCCCATGTATTCATCTTAATTTGCTTTTGAAACTATGGATATAGCAAATTCTTGTATCACGAATGTTCCTATCCATCCACAATATCTAATTCGACGGGCTAATATTGATCGAACGCATTTCTTAGACAGGATATTTGTTCAAGTGAATTGATCTTTATCCTTTTGGTATGTAGACGTTTACTTAAGGTAGGGCGGGATGGTGTTTTTTCTACTCTGTATAGGCTAGCATTTTTTAATGCAGTTAGTGTGTGTTTTACTCTAAATATGTCATCTTGTTATTAAGTGTAGCTATAACTTACATTTAGGTAAAAACTTGTAGCTTAATTCTTTTTTCCCGCCCAGTACATGAGACAGATTGAAAGTAATGTTAAGATGCTTCGTCTTGCAATTTACGCTCGATTTTTTGAATATTTTGTGTTGACCGCCGAAACTCCAATACCTCGCTTTTTTTACGAGGGCGAGATAAAGAAATATAATCATTTCGCCGATTGGTAATCCAACTCACAATCAAGACGCTGTTCCAGTGCGCCACAGTGGATCTATTTTTCACCGTTGTCTGTTTGTCTGACTGCCCACATATATCATTTTATATATTCGTTTCAGAATTTTTGTATAATATAAAAACTGCAAATAATATCTAGACAAATACTTGGCAATTATCACATTCTTGGCGCCGTAAACTTTGTTCGTACGGTACTGATTTTAGCGACTACCTGGTCCGCTTACCTGCCCTCGACGATTGTTCCAGCCGTTTTAATTGCATGGAATTAAAATCTCTATTGCTAACACCTTAATGACTACATCTGTGTGTTCACTTGCATTAAGTTAATTTGTTTAATGGGTCCTAAACTTTTTATGTTTTTAGTAATAGCTGAGATTATTATTGTTAGCTTTTGCAATTTATCGATATGTTTATTATTTTTTATATTTTATATTGAGTAGTACTTTATTTTATTTTATTGTTCTCGTTCTAAGGCAAATTTGGAACGTTTCAAGCGTAGCGGGACTCCAACTTGCTCACTAAATTCTTCATCAAACTTTAGAATGCATATTTACGTTAAGCCAATAAGAAAAACCCGGTAAAATACAAGCCCCATACACCTACCAAGTGTTCCGTAACAATTTCACAATTGTAGGACCACGGAGAGAACAAATTATAAAAGTTCACGAACTTAAATTTGCGGGCGTATAACATTTCTTTCTTACCGTAACATCCACACAAAATTTATAACTGTACGTCCACCTAAGTACTCTATAGGTTTTGATTATATTCATACAAATTGCAGCTAAATCGATGCATAAATGATCGTATCTTTTGATTACGTCGACTTAGAATTTTGATTCTTTTTGTGCTCTAAGAAAATTACTAATTCCAGCTCTACAGATAAATGCTCTTGACAGACGGACAACAAAATAATCCTATAAGGGTTTCGTTTTTTTCCTTTTGAGATACGGAACACTAAAAATATAACGAAACATACCTATATCCTACAGGCTCTGCCGCTGTCAAAACAATAACAGAATGCAATCCATCTACTGATTTGATAACTGCTCGAATTGCATCATAAAACGATGTCGTAAAACCTCGCACTTACATTGTTATTAAGGAGTCGTTTGTTTTACGAGCGCATATTAAATACAAGTTGAAAATATGTTAGGGGTCGTTGGGGAGGCACTTGCAATGCTTAGGGGTTGTTTAATAGAATTTTGCCTAGAACACGATTATGTTTTAGTATTATATCTAAAATATTGAATGTTTAGGATTACATGGATATTATGTTTTATGGCTACATCACGTTTATATGCCGTGGTGATGATTCTGGTGCCTATTTCAGTCGGCAGAATATTTTAATTTTTTTTAGATTACTAAGTAAAACTGTTTTATCACTATTTTACAGAAATTGAAAACAGAGTCATTTAATATACTTATTAATGGTGCAAATACACTTGAAATGGATCCTAAGTAGATTCCAGGATTTTGAAAAAAAATCTACTATTCATCAATATTCATCTTATTTTTAAGCAAGAAGAGGTGAACGATAACTGCAATCGATGTCGTGTCAAAATGAACATATATATTTTTTAAAGTCACGTTTTTTGTGAAGTCTTGTTTTTTATCATGATGTTTCAATTTGTTACGTCCCACAGTGGCCTTTGACATGTCTTGACGACTACTATCAGTTGATAACCAATGCCCTGTTTAGCGTGGTCATGCTTAGTCGCTATGGTTGAAAAAACCTATTTATAAGGGTGATATACTGGAGAGAATCTAGTGACGACTAATAATGACTCTGTTTTTCACTCTCTTAAATTTAGAGCCGTTGTGTTCTAAGACTGAGTGAGTTGTCTTTTTTTTTATTAGCTTGACGCTATATCCCGCATGTATCCGGGTAGGCTAGCTGGGTACCTACTTTTAGGACACGACGTTTCCCACTTACCGAAATTTGGCATTGCATGTTGAGAGGCGGAACTCAACGCC
Organism: Heliconius hermathena; assembly: GCA_013403705.1. Lineage (NCBI taxonomy): Eukaryota > Metazoa > Arthropoda > Insecta > Lepidoptera > Nymphalidae > Heliconius > Heliconius hermathena. The sequence continues at coordinate 929,701 of JAAIXJ010000013.1, read as the reverse complement.
ACGAACAACAATATTAATAAATAAAATTTAAAGCGGCGCAGCGGCACGAGGTGTGACTGTAAAACCGACTGGTTGTGGGTTCGACCCCACTCGAGGAGATGAAATATTTACTTAAATTTATATTTCCATTTCTTCGCTGTGGTCTCGAGGCAAAGCGCGGCTTTCAGTTCTGCCACTCAACACGCAATGCCTCCAGAATTCGGCAGAAAGTGGGGAACGGAGTGTCTTAACACTAGGTTCCCTCTGCCTACCCTGCTATGTGCGGGATACAGCGTGAAGTTGATTTATTTTTAAATTACATTATATTATTAATTTGAATTAGATTTAAATTTAAGATAAATATATCTTATCTTACAGATAATAGCATTTTTACGATACGAGCTAAGTTATTTTTACAATTCCGCCTCTTATATTTAAGTGTCCCTATAAAATTTCAAAGTAATTAATAATAATGAATTATTTTTGGATTATTAAAACGACGGCTATAAATCAAGATGCAGTCGTAAGCGTAACGCATATGTTTTTTTATAAACAAGTTTATGCCATTAAAAGCAGGCTGCAAAAAAGGAGCACATTTTGTTTTGGTTTATGTACATTATTTAAGGCTATAATGTACATATTGTAAGCTTAGTTAAGTATTTTTTTTGTACTGTCTATGTGTTGAGTCACAAAAACTCTTCTCAAACATCATTGAAATGTAAAACAGTTAAACAAAAACTAGTGTCAAAACACTCCATTCTCCATTAGGATACTTCCGTTCTGTACTTTTAGCCAAATTCCTGCGTCATTCCGTGCTGAGCGGCCGAACTCATCGCCGCGTTTTGCCTCATTACTAGAACGAGGAAATGAACAAAAATTAAATATTTCATTCCTTCGAGTAGGAATCGAGCCCACAAACTGTGAAATATCTTTATTAATGATAAACAATAAAATATAAAGTTAATTAAATTTATCTCCACATACGTCTGAACAATACAAGCTTGCGGGCTAGACTAAATGGCCACTTACAAGATTCGTATCTTAGTTGCGCGCAGTGCATACATCCTGTCAGTGCGACACCGTACGCTGTCATTTGTTTAAATACTTACAACTGTTGTAATTGATAGTTATCTTGTGGACGCGAAATTGTTTTAGATTGCTTATTGTGATTGTTGGTCCTGGAAAAAGTTTTTTTTTTTGTTTGGTTTTGATTAATTTTTATTTGGTTGGTTTTTTTATACTTGGTTCCAGGGGTGATTACCCCTGGAACCAAGTAAAAAAAAAAACCAAATTTGCAATTTAAATGTTACCAAATTTGAAATTAATCTATTTTTTTTAATAAAACTTTATTTTGCGGTTTTAAATAAAAATTTTATTAAATTTAACACTATAAAATAAGCACTATAAAATGCCTGAAACTAAGCGGAATGTGGTAAATGAAGTAACTATGCCTTATTTTTCTCCGCATATCCTGCAAAATTATATTTGCAATTAAATTGGTATATGCAAATATGTATATTTTGTGTTTATTATATATTTTACTATTGAATTAGTTACTTTGATATTGGGATTTGTCTATTTCACCGTTCTTATGTTGAGGCATTAAGTTTCGCCGTTCAACACGGAACGAAATTCGGCGGAGTGGGGAGGGGAGTGTCTTAACACTACCTATCCTGTCACAGGCGGGATACAGCTTGAACCTGAAAAAAAATACTAGATTAAAATTAAGTACGAATCGTAAGATGCCGGCTGTATTACGAAAGCTATTTCTATTTATAAACAAATACATTATATAGATAACTGTTGTTATATATTTTTTTTATATATTAACATATAAAGAGTAAGCTTTTATAGAACACAGTATTTAACTTACTACGCAGCGGTATTCCTTAAAAGGTGAAATGAAAAATGTGAATGTTTATTATTGTCTCGTCGTAATGCTCACCTTGCCAATGGTATGTCCGTCCGTCTATGACGAAAATAGATACTATATATTGAGTATATTGTATATTTTATGTATATGTATATATAACCTTTACCTGAATGTATCAGTCTACAGGTTGCGGGTTCTACTCGAGGAATTCATTTCCTCGAGTAGAACCCGCATATTACACGCACGCACATAACAGGATAGGCCGCGCTTTACCTTGACATCAGAGAGAAAAAATAAAAAAAATCTCACTCTGGTAACGAGGCAATGCGCCGCGCCGCATTGGGTTCCGCCACTCAACACGCAATGCCTCCAAAATTGTAGAACGGAAAGGCGGAAACGAAAAACGGCGGAAAGTGGAGAACTGAAATACATTAATACTAGGTTTCCAGGTTCCCAGGTTGCTATGTGGGGTTAACAGCATGAAGTTATAACATATTTTGACTGACACTTCTTAAAATTAACAACTATAAAATTGTTAATATTTATGGGACTTGTTGAAACCATTGCCATTAAACTTTATTAGGTACTATTTTAAATTAATTGTCATGAATAAATGTGTATCTTGAGAAAACTCTCATTGACGATGTAGGAAATGCGTGATGGGAAACTTCTTATACAGCGTGTTGCCTATACGCTGAAACAGGAGTCATAACTATTGTCATTATACAATATAAGTAAAATCTATGAAAATACTGGTTTTCATTTGCAAAAGAAAAAAAATATTGGGCATCTATGCCGTTCGACGCCCATTAAGACAAAAGATCCGCTAAATGATACGGATACATTCTTCTGATTGAGAATCTCTGGGAATACCGCAACTTGTAACAATGGAGCCATTTTTAAATATTTTCAAGCAATTTATAAAGATTTATGGCTGTTTTAGTTGTATTAGTTGGCACGTATTATAATAAATCATGAAGTTATGACAACTTAAATGACATAGGCGCTAATATCCATTTCCAAACATGTAATTTTTAACCATTGTTTTATTTTGAGAAAGCTAGTACTCTTTTTTTTTTAGTTAGTAATATTAATTATTATGTTTTTTTTATTAGCTTCACGCTGTATCCCGCACATAGTGGGGCAGAGGTAGGTAGAGGGAACCTGGGAATCTAGTGTTATTAAAATATTATTATTATTATTTAAAACGTAAATAAATATCTCTCAGAAATTCCGTTGATTTTTCATTTTCAATACTATATATTTTTTTGTCCACCCGACGGCGAAACCTCATATGTAAGAATGAGAAAAAAAATATGTAAACATATCCCGCAATGTGTCTCGAACCCACAATCATCGTCAATGTCAAATAATTCGCTTGATCCAATTCGTTTTTAATTAATGTCATTTAAATTATAATTTATACAATTAAAGAAAACATTTTACCATGATGTAATGTAATGAATTTTAATAAAAAAAAAAAACCACTATGACTGATTCAGTCATTTATAATGTACAATATTATTTATAGTAGCCGAAATTACCACCAATCCAAAATATTTATTTTATACAAAAAATATATAAGAAAGAAAAAAAAAGAATTTAAATTTAAATGGTTGTGTCGTTTTTATAGTGCCGCGTACATAGTAAGGTATAATTGCTTCCGACAGTACCTAAAACAATTATGTGACGGAAATATAAGGTTTTAATTAGTGAGAAAGAGATGAAAATAATGTAGTATGTACGTACGTATAGTTGTCGGACACCTGGAGCGTGAAGTGATTAATATTTGCAGGGCTGTCGCCTTCGGAAGTATTCTGCGGATTTTACACAGCGCGGCTGATAGCTTGTCACAGATATTTGAATGTGTTCCGAGAAACCTCGCGACCACCGCGGTGCACAGTACCTACGGTGTTTTTTGCTGTTTCTTGTTTGTGAATTCTCGCCTTTGGCTAATATTGATGTTTTTTGTACGCTGAGACGAAAGACCCCGTACTGAGTATTGTTATGTAATGTACTTGTTGTCCAATTTTCATTGAAGAACGTATTATTTACGGATGTATTGCCTGTAATTTTGTCTTTACGTTTTAATTTCAAGTAAATTTAAATTTATTGAATTATATATTTGATTTGATGATGTTTGCTTTTGTCCAGCTCATTTTATTATCATATATACTGTATAAAAAAACTTGTTTCTTTTAATAATTAAAGTTTAAATTTTGATCCATTGTGAGAAGCCAGGCAGTGGCACAAGCGTGTGACTGTAAACGCGACGGTTGTAAGTTCGATCCCGACTCTGGTGATTGAATTATTATTTATTAATATTTTCATTTCCTTGGCAACAAGGCAAAGCGCAGCGTTGAGTTCCGCCACTCAATACACAATGCCTCATCCGGTGCAAAGTGTCTTATCATTAGATTCCATCTGTCATGAAATGAATCATGAACCGAAAGGTCAGATACAGCACAAAGCTGAAAAAAAATTATCAATATTTTTTTGTTCAACCCTAGTTTAATTTATATTTGCAGTTGTATTCAAAGCTTAGTATGCAAATGAGATTAACAAAGTTGTCTCTGGACCCTCAGCGCAGCAGACCGTTCAGTGTGCTTAATTGATAATATCAATACATTAAGTAGGTTGCTACTTAGAGACCCAACCTGATTATGAATTCCTTCATATGAAACTTATATTATTATTATTATGTTAAATATTTCCAAACTTCTCCAATTGTTTATCTCATGCGTGTCAGCTTACATGGTTTTTACGATCGGATGGTTGCATTCGTTTTTTTTATACACTATATATTTATATTATAATTTATATTATAATTTAAATTATAATATATTTAGACCTGCACCTTCTTTATTTAGCCAAACAAGCAGAGAATCTAGTGTTAAGATACTTCGCTTTTTATTTTAAGTCCGTTTAAGTAACTTTGCAGGTGGATGGTGATCCTTTACCTATTAAATATTAAATATAATATATGTAATTACTATACTAAAGATGAACAGGTAGTTTTGACTCGTTGAACGAAAGACTGATGAAAGAAGGCAATTAAGATTTATGAAGAAAAAGTGAGAGGTAAGAGAGGTAGGGAGGGAGACCCCTCGGAGTGCATGTATGAATGGATGACAGTGGACGTGGCGAAAGAGATATGCTGAGACCGTAGCTTTTGGCGCTCCATTCTCTCTGGATGCCCGTTAGGGATGTAGCGGAAGCGAAGTAAATTAAATATTGTTTAGTTGGACGTGCCTATTTTAGGAACTACTTCCTTTTTAATTAAAATTCTTATATTTTCTATTATATTATTTAAATAAGTATCCTCCATTTTCGAAACATAGCGTGTTAAGTGGCGGAACACTGATTTTTTTCCAGAGTGAAGAAATAAAAATATTTCATTCCTTCTTTCACACTGCACAATCGAACAGCTCATATGCACCGCCACGGCCTCGACTCGTTTATTTGGGATTTTAATTCATATTTCATGGAGGCCGTCGTGAGGCAGGGGAACAAGCGTGTGACCGTATCGCGATGATTGTGGGTTCGATCCCCACGCAGGGGAATGACTTATTTTCTGGTGACTTCTCTGGCTCTAATGACAAGGCAAACGCGCAAATTTGAGTTCCGCGGGATACAGCGTGAAGCAACTACTCAAGCAGTAAGACACGTTTTAATTGCGCCACAAAGGCTAACTTTTTATATGCAAAGTTTTTAATATCATAATTAAGATTTAAGAGTTAATGCCAACGTAAAGTAATATAAATAGTTTACGCTAGCGGCGTACATAAAGTGAATACTAAAATAAATAATTATCCAGTATTTAAATATCAGTTTGCTTCGTTTAATATGTTTAGAGAAATAATATATGGATACGAACATTATTTCTGGTTGCAATTAGTTAATTACTGACTGTACTGTACTGACGTACATATGTTGTATATGTTTGTTTCAGGTTCCCGCGACAGCAAGGTAGACAGGGGTATCCTAGTGTTTTTATTTAAAGGTATTGCTTGTTAATTGATGACCTCAAAATAGAGCGAATAAATTAAATTAATGTATTCAAAAGGAAATCAAACCCACATTGATTGTCAGACAGTGAACAGATATGATTTTGTCACTATGGCTTCGGTACTGTTTAGAGATTACTTATTACTTTTTTTTTGTTGATATATCTTCCTAAATATTTAAGGTGATAGTAGAGTGATTAGTTTTTTCATGACTTAAATTAAAGCTCGTGTAGAATCTTTTAAATACAACTCGCACTTGACGTTTTTAAATATGTACGTTGTTATTATACTAAAGTTGAAGTTCTCATATTGTAACATTAATTTTATTACTAGTAAGTATGTAGAAAGTAGATACTAACGGATATTAAAATTACGACTTCATATAACCACAAAGTTTATTAGTTGTTTTCCTAATGCAATTTCTCTTATATATAATATATTTTTTGTGTTATTTTGAAATAATATATTTAATTATTTGCAATCAAAATAATTTGCGAAATTGGCGCATCTTAACTCCGTGCTTTGTCTTGCGAGAGAAATAAAAACAAAATGATTGATTAGCCCACAACCGTCGTATTTACAGTCAAATGGCTTCTAATCACTCTATGGTAGTAATATAGCTAATTGTTTCTGTTGTCGTTATAAACAACAGTATAAAATGAATATTCAAGGGGACTCCCATACAACAAACTTGATTTCTTGCCATCTTTATAGATAATGGAACGGAACCCTACGCGCGGGAATTTGACTCGCACTTGGCCGGTTTTAGATGTAATATAATTATTTATTCCATTGTCACAATTGCATTGATAATTAATTAATTCTATAAAAAAAAGTCAATATGTAAATTTTTCTTATTCACAATATGTCATTTTACTTCAGAATGTGCGTGACACGCATTGTAATTGTTTCAGTTTTCATTTTACGATTATTCAACGTTTTTTTTTAATTAGAATATTTATTATTAACAAATAAACGATTGCAAAATAAACAATAAATTGCCTACGAGAGTATCATATTCGGTCAGGACTTTGTTCTGTCGTATTGCAAATACGTCTTGTTTACGGTCGTTGCCCATTCGAACAATAGATTAATATTTACGTAATAAGCGAGTTACACAAGGCGGCTGTGGAAAACTAATGCGTCAAATTTTACTATGTTATATATTAGTATTTGATATTAGCGCTTGTGTTTTAGTTAATACATATATAAATATCTAATTTCTAACATGTGTTTCCAAAAAAAGATTTAAAAATATAATATATGTACGAACGTTTATGAATGTATAGAAAAAAAAGCACGGCGTTCTGATCCGTCTTTCTATATGCAATATCTCGACAATTGAGCGGAAATTCGGAAACGCAGTGTCTTAACATCCGGTAGGCGGAGATGTTAAGACACTCCGCCGTAGAAGGGTACTTCTACGCGGCGCACAGCATGAAGCTATAATACAATACATAGCGGTCGGACTCACTTAGGCTTCCGTACGAATTTTGGGTGATCTTTTAAGGGTTCCGTTTTTGTGATCTTTTAAGGGATGATCTTTTAAGGGAAAAGTGATCTTTTAAGGGTTCCGTTTTTATCTTTTGAGGTACGGAACCTTAAAAAATTGCCTTACCTTTTTTCTAAACTTGGCTACAATAAATAAAAGTATATAATAACTTAATTTTCTTCAACATAAACCCCCCAAACGAAGTTAATTTCTTATATTCATTATATTATTCACGCTTTGGTTGTAAGAAAAATTGATGGCGAAACCTGAAAGTATAAATTGTTCAGATATTAAACTTGAGAAACCTTTAAATTAGGGGATTGTGATTTACTGAGCACAGTTTATTGGGATTAGTCTATAATCTTTTATAGAATGAGTTTTTGTTGATTTTTTATTCGCCGTACATTTTGTTTTTCATTTTTGCGATTACAAAGTAAGAATCTTTCTTTTATGATGTATTTTACTGTTTAAATTTTTGCCCTATATTAGGTACATATACGTTTTATTAAATATATAAAGATTAAATTTATTTGTTATGGCTTCATTTCCCACTTTAGATAATAATAGTATCCACTACGAGTTCGAGGTACGAGGCTAGTTGTGGCGCAGTGGCACAGAGTGTGACTGTAAAATCGACTGGTTGTGGATTCGATCCCCACTCCAGGAGATAAAATATTTACTTACATTTATATTTTCATTTCTTCGCTCTGGTGTCGAGGCAAAGCGCGGCGTTGAGTTCCGCCACTCAACACGCAATGCCTGCAGAACTCGGCGGAAAATGGGGAACGGAGTGACTTAATACTAGGTTCCCTCTGCCTACCCCGCTGTGTGCGGGATACAGCGTGAAGCTGATATATATACCTACTTACTGAGTCACTTACATATATTTATAGTTATAATTTACTTTATTACCTATATAATCTAAGAAAATATACAGGGCATTTCTCGTTTAAAACTAAAAAAAACACCAACACTAACCAATAGTAATACGATATTCCTGCGACGTAGTCCGTACTTCATTACGCAAGTTAGTTAAAAAAAAATTAAATCAGATCAAATCAGCTTCACGCTGTATACCGCACACAGCAGGGTAGGCAGAGGGAACCTAGTGTTAAGACTCTCCGTTCCCCACTTTCTGCCGAATTCTGGAGGCATTGCGTGTTGAGTGGCAGAACTCAACGCCGCGCTTAACCTCGACACCAGAGCGAAGAAATGGAAATATAAATTTAAGTAAATATTTCATCTCCTCGAGTGGGGATCGAACCCACAACCAGTCGGTTTTACAGTCACACCTTGTGCCGCTGCGCCACGACTGGCCTCACTCGCAAGTTAGTTAGTTTAGAAAATAAATTATAGACCCCCACGTTTTAATCTACTTCGTAAATTATCACACGATTAGTGTTATCCCTCAGCCTATAGCGGTATCTGTATGTGACATATTCATAATTCTGTATGTGACATATTCGTATATTTAACCACATGGTACAAGTGTCTGAGTGTAAACGCGATGGTAGGAATTCGATTCCCACTCAGGGGAAACCGACCGAAGATCGGTACCGAGGTACGAAGTCCCGCCACTCAATGCAAGGAAAAAAATACGCAATGCCTCCAAAATATTGCGGAAAGTTGGGAATGGTGGTTCTAACCACTAGCTTCCCATATTCCCTCTATCCACCCTGCTAAGTGCTGGATACTGCAGTGTGCAGCTATAAAAAAACAATATCCTCTTTTGGTTCCTCAAAATATAGTTTTCTAAAGCTAAAGTACTTTTTTATCTTAATAAATGAGTTCTGAAAATATAATGAAACTTTGCATAGTAAATTTTGCTGTGGCAACATTTTTACTGTGCTTATTATAAATTTATTGCAAACAGTATATACAATGATAAAAACTTTACATTATAATTATTTTAATTATTTTATTTATAATGTTCTATTCAATGGAGTAATTAAATTTATTTCTTTCTTATTTCCTATAACAGTACTAAAAACTCACAACGCGACTGATTACACTAAACCGGAAGAAGGCCAGTGGTATTGTTAATGAAGCGTAATATTATTATTATTATATTGTACTGTTATAATCTAACCTTTTTTTATATACGATAAAATTGCATTATCTCGATGTTCTTTTATATTAGAATAATAATATTGTTATTTAACAAAAAATTGAAGTTACAAGGTCCTTCACTAAAAAAAACAATACGTAGGTCTATATTTATAAACCGCTCTCAAGTCTGAGATCGATCTTGAAATGCCTTCATTCATAGATATATAATTTATATAACGGGTCTTAGAGGCACTGAGTGTTGAGTGGCGAACCTAAAGCTATATTTTGTCTATCCAAATCGAAAATTTTACTTAAATCGGAATTCGAATCTACAGCCGTTGTCACACTTTCAGCCACAGCTGATGGTTGTAAGCCAAGCCCGGTTGTATTACAAGGCACGATCAAGTTAATATTAATAATATATTTAAAATACACTGCCTATATCCACGTTGTAGTAGCTAAGTATAAGTGTTATCCTCATAGGTTTTTCCCCCATACCATTATTTTGTCGAATTGTTATTCGCTTACATCACATAATAATAGTGGTTTCCTATAATGCGAGAATAAATTAACGTTGGCTGGCGCCAAGTCCACATTAACGTATTACCATATGCTGTTGAGATTTGCGAGAATATTTGATTTTTCATATAGATTTAGATTGTTATCTAATTTTGTATATTAACACACTTTTATTAAAATTTTTTGAGTTCACGCCGTATTTCGCATATGGCAGGGTAGACTGGGGAAACCTTGAAACTCGAATTCTGGAGATATTGCGTTTTGAGTGGCGGAACTCAACGCCGCGCTTTGTCTTGTTACCAGAGTGAGGAATTAAAATATTAAATATTTAATTTCCTCATATTGATGATGTTACTATGAAATAAAATCTATGAAAGTGAATTTGACCCACTTGTACTAATTGTATCATCAAAACTTGGCAGTCGTACTTAGCTTAGGTGATAATAAAATAATATGATATCATTGACCCGTCTGATAATAGAGCCAAAGGCGGAAGACGAAACCCTAGCATATCTTTTAGTAAAACCGTAGTGTTTGGACTCTTCAGTTCTCTTGGTGTCTAGGTCCTGGCGATGGAACTGCAAGGTGGCTAATGGAGCACTAAATGTGTTTTTTTTTTGGTTTTTACACTAATAACTTATAAAATTGTTATTTTAACATATTATTGTTATAGATTTTTTACCAATTAAGTGGGCTATAAAAATGCTACAAAAATCGAACTTACGTTAGGTATGTGAACAGTCTTGAAAATGTGGTTGTGCGTGGGGAACGCAGTGTCTTAACACTATGTTCACTCTACCTACCCCGATGCGGGAAAGAACGTGAAGTTGCTTTTTATATTTGCATTAATATAATTACATTAGTAACACAATATTACTTTGTAGACAAATAACTGTTAACAAATAATAAAAATATATTACGAAAACCCATTTAGGTTCTATCTGAAATACCCCATGTCGCTAAGAAGAATTTCCCAATTCATCTTTATATTCCGCATTCCGTTGGTTTTGCTCTAAATAAAAGAGTTAATAGTCTCCGCTCGTCCCACGTGCTATGCTATTAAGGCGAAGCTACATTTAGTATCATAATACGTATTGAATATTATATTTCGCGTATAGTTTTTTTAACTATCACTCTAATATAAGTTAATATTTTTCATTTTCTATCTTTTCAAATACATGATAAGTGTCGTAAGTCGTAACCTAACGCTGCAGCATTTATATATATTATAAATATTTAACTTATAGGAATCGAACCCATACCTATCGTGTTTGTGTTGTCAAGAAGATATTAAGATGATATAGATGGATATCTATTACTATTCGCTACGGAAATGATGTCTTCATTCAGTTAATGCAGTCCGTAATCAACGAACTTTACGACCCAATATTATTCTCATTATTCCCTAGTTCTCCTGCGCCAGCTCGGGAACTTTCGTCATAATCAATATATACTATATCATTCCGCCGGTTTACATCTTGTAATTTATGTTTTACGGTTTTTTTATGGTTATCCAATAGTGAGATAGTGTTTCTACGTTAACTACTCATCAGCAGGCAGGTCGACCCTTGTTCCGATAAAACTTAGTTATAAATACAACGAATTAAATTTTATTGTTTGTTAAGCCATGGCGTCCCTTTGTGGATCCAATAAAGTCAATCATTATTTTTAATTTCATGTTCAATGGCCACGCTTATTGTTCATACAAACGTTTGTGTTCTTTTAATATTTATATAGTATCTGTGAATTGTTTATTGAAAAGCGTAATAATATATGTACACGACAAATATTATTACATTATTTTATTTATTTTTTTCTCTTTTATAATGTTTCTGACGACTATTTCGTTTATAATGGCTGTGTTAGACCCTCGAGTGTCAAATTAGATAATAAAGGCTTAATGTTCACGTCCACATTATCATATTTCACGCAATTTCTAGTTTCAAGTAGATGAACCTCTCCTTAACCGGAGCTCGTAATTGTGCCAGGATGTCAGGAATAACCGGCTGACTCACGACTTCGTAACGCCCACTGATACTTTTTTACATTACGTTGGTTAGGGATTTTCTAGCGAAAATTTCATATGAATGTATATTTTTATTATATTTAATATTTATTTAGACGCTGTCGTCGTAGGTGAGATTTCTGACTGCTTTGGTTTTCTTCTTGTGTAAGCTATGGTCTTATAATTATGATGAGTTGGTTCAAATACCGCTAAGGATTTTTTTTATTTATTTTTATTTTTGAAGTTAATGTACTATGCCTTTCTTACTTTTCATCTTTTGTTATTTATTATATTTGTATATATATATTTTTCAGCTTTCCTTGTCTCGTTTATAGCAGGATAGTCAGAAAATATCTAGTCCGCTATGCATATGCTTTCGATACATTTTGTTTTGTGTAGCGTGACTCAATGCCGCACATCGTTCGAACCCACGACCAACCGCGTTTACAGTTAAACTGCGCAACGATATTCTCTTTAATTCCATGACTATTTTATCACCGTGTCGCGTGAATATAAAGAGCAGAAAATCTAGCCGTTACATATATTTTTTCTTTCAACACTGCTCTTTGACAGAGTTACGATCGTTTGTATCATTTTTATTCGCATCAAAATGAATGGACCCAGAAATTATCCTGTCTCAATGCCACTAGTGGGCTTAAATATAGGAATTGTGCCAGTTTCACGTAATGTATCTTTTTTCAAGGCTCCCCGTAACGTGTTTGCCGTTTTATAAACAATCGCTCGTATTGTTTTAAAATACGCTTCGCTAAAGCTAAAACATGATATACGTTGCCGTTTCAGATAAACATAGAATTGATTTTAAATACAAGTTGAAATTATGTCTCACTAGCGCCCCACCTGTGGCTTCGTCCGCTTAAGCTTATTGTTATATTAGGGCCAGTTTTTTATGTTAATTTTAGTCTATATGTTATCATGGTGTATGAGCTATATATAACGAAATCTGTTCAGTAGTTTTTGCGTGAAAGTGTAACAAACATGCATGCATTAGCAAACTTTCTCATTTATTATATTATATAGTAAAATACGTAAAAATAAATAAACAAATATAATTATATAGATAAATATGAATATAATATATTATAGTATAGTGTATAAATATAATATAGTAAAACAGTGGCGTTGGTTGTTGGCATGCGATTAGCGCTAGACGCCATTATGATGGTATTGATGCGTGGAGAGTGACATCGTAAAAGACTTTGTTGCATTTGTCTCAAATGTCATGCTTACGGTGCCCGAAATAGAGCAGCCTCTCTGGCAAGTGCGTGGAATAGCTCGTCTACGACGACAGACATCGTCGTCTCTACCTGATTATGGACTATATATATTAAAAATATGTATTTTTTTTATCACCATCCCGCACACAAGATGGTGTGTAGTGTACACACCATCTTGTGTGCGGGTGCACACAGCAGGGTAGGCAGAGGACACCGGTGTTACGATACTCCGTTCCCCATTTTCCGCCGAATTCTGGAGCGTGTTGAGTGTCAAACCCAACGCCGCGCTTTGCCTTGGTGCCAGAGCAAAAAAAAATTCATAAATAATAATTCGAGTGGGGATCGAACCCACAACCGACGCCTTACAGTCACGCCCTTGTGCCCCTGTGTCACGAGAGCGTCAAAAAATCTTTTGTTTTAATTATGTGAATATTCACACCATGTGCATCAAAACTATGTGTAAAACGTGGTACAACATTCACACGATTTGTTTATATATTAGAAGTAACGGGAAAGGAGCTTATGAATTATAATTAAAAAGAAAGTATACTGATTATTTAGTGCGGGTAATTAAAGTTGGTATTTCCTCCTATGCGGGCGCCCTGCGCGACGCGCCCTCGTGTATTATATTTCATATTAACATTTTAGATATTGGTGGCCTGCCGCTAGTTGTGTCCGTTTTAGAACTGTAAAAATAGTTTTTTTTAAACCTCACGCTGTATCCCGCATGGTAGGCAGAGGAAGTCTTGTGTTAAAACACTCCGCTCCTCACTTTCTCCTGAATTCTGAAGGCGTGTTGAGTGGCGCAACAATCCCGCATATTTAATTCATTTCCCCGAGTGGAAATCGAACCCACAACCTGCCAAGTTTACAGTCACACTTTCTTCCCTTACGTCGCAACTGGACTTATAGTTAATTTACAAATTTTTTTACTTAAAAAACTTATATTTCTTTCTATTAGTTGTTACTAATAACATTTTTGTGTGGCTCTGTTTATAAATTGGGACTTAAACTTGAACAATGAACAATTGCTGGTTTCAACGTGAAATTAATCAATAAAATTTAATATTATTCTAAACCGTAATACAGATAAATTAGGAGGAAATATAAATAAAAAAAACGTATAAAATTATCCTCCTAGGTACATTTAAAATTCAACAATATCAACTTAAAACATATTACAGCACTTTTCTGCAATGTTTTCGAAATATACGTTCTACTTTATGACAATGATGAATGATCGTTCGCGAATATATCATATTAATGCACCTAGATTTACATTTGTCATAAAATTGCAAGTCCGGTGAGTGGCTATTAGCAGCTAAGCACTCTTCCTATAATTTTGGCCCTCTGCCCAGTGACTGCAGTCGTGCACATCTTACGGGAAGGTACCGTAGTCCCCTAATGATGTTATTCAACATTTTTCAGTTTAAGAGCTAAATCTATCCTTTTTTCATCTTAAGCGTTTTACTTTATTTTACAGTATTAAACAAACATTAATCATCTAATCGATGATGGCAATTTTTTTTGTGTTTAAAAAAAATAATATTTTTTTAATATTATTTAATTTATTGCGCAATCGTAGCGCAGGTGCCCCTGCGCTACGATTGCGCAAAGTGTGACTGTAAAATCGACTGGTTGTGTAAATAATAAATAAATATTTATTTACATTTATATTTTCATTTCTTCACTCTGGTGTTGAGGCAAAGCGCAGCGTTAGGTCCCGCCACTCATCACGCAATGCCTCCAGAACTCGACGGACAGTGGGGAACGGAGTGTCTTAACACTAGATTCCCTCTGCCTACCCTGCTGTGTGCGGGATACAGCGTGACGCTGATTTAATTTAATTTATATTTTAATTAAAAATACAATGTAATTGGCCACTTTACCTTGTATAGTGGAATTTATTAATGTTTCAAAAACGTCCTGTAAAATAGTAACATAATATTATTATCAATCATTACTGAAATGATAATGTTCCATTATAAATTAACGAGTATATTGTGCGTAGAGACATAATTTATTTTAAATAAATAACGAGAACTTGGGGAAGGAAACAAGTATATTTCAATCGTGATATCTTCGTTTCGCTTGACTAATTTGCGGTTGTGTTAATTTATAAAAACACCATTATTGTTCATTATAAACGAGGACAAATGAGTTCTAAAATAGGATTCAATAAAATATTTCATGAAAGATCGGGAACATTTTGCTATACGTAGAATTGTTTGATTTGAAATATATAAATAAACCAGCGGCTCACACACGGGTTCGCCCGCTTAAACTTATTGTTATTTTATAGCCAATTTTTTCACATAAATTGTAGCTTATATGTTATTCTGATGTATGAGCTATGCTACTATAATTTTTCAACTAAATCTGTTCAGTAGTTATGTTGCGTGAGAGTGGAACAAACAACCATACTCACAAACTTTCACACTTATCATATTAGTAATTTGAAAAGACTAACTAGCGTAACAATCTTATAAATTCTCGATTACATGTAGTCTACATATTTGTTAAATAATATATTGACTGCATTATCTTTTATAAAATATGTTTATAATATGACATGGGGCACAGTCGTGTACCTGTAAACGACGTGTGGGTTCAGCGACGACTATGGGTTCGATTCCGACTCAGGAATGAAATATTGAACATTTTCTTTTTCTAGCTTTTTTGGGTTGGGTTACGCCGCTCAACAAACAATGCCATGAAAAATTCGGCGGAAAGTACGGAACGGAGTGCCTTGAAACCACGTTCTCTACCCGTAGAGTTCAATACAGCGTGAAGTTGATTTATTTGTTTTATTTTGATATTATTTTCTCGGTAGACAAAGCGTAACGTTGATATTCGACGCTCTCAAATTATACCGGCAAAAGCGTGAAGCTGCTTTGGTAGATGTACTAAAATATAACATTTAATAATTAAACGTATTAAATATATTTCATTCATAACAATATACTAAATAACTAAAAACATATTTAACACTACTCAAAATATTTAACACTTGGAGTGTTAAATGTTAAAAATGAATAATATAATTCTAGTTAACACAACTTATATAAAATCTCTTTTTCTAATCAAAAATGAATTACACATTAAGCGATGTTATCAAATACGTTTTCATCTCGGCTCAGTTGTTTGTTCAGCGTGTGAACAGGCCCTAATTACACATTGGGGCACGTGACGTTGCGACATGCGCGGGCGCCGGCGCTGCATCTCGGTCAGTGGGCCGCGTCTTTCTAGGCGGGAAAATTGTTCGTGTATTGAATTTGTACGTTTTGTTGGGCGGTTTTCGTGTAATGTATATATAATTGTTATTTATTGATGTTATTTTTTTTATGATGTTTGATTTCGGGAATTTTATTTAAGTATAATGAACGTAAAAAAAGACTTTAAAAGGGAATTGTAAAATGAGTCAAAAAAAATATATACAGAATTATTTTTATATAACTATGATATATACATTTTAAAATAGACATATTATACGTCGGCTTAATAGTTTTTGGCACGCCATCGCAATGAGTGTAAAGTTTAAAATTATGGAGATGTAAAATCTATGTTGGAATACATTTTGTGTTCATTTTAAATTTGATAGTTAACATGTGAATTACGTTTTAAGATTTCATATTATTATATCATCAACTTTCTATATTAAAATGTAATTTCACAATCATAAATGGAAGAAGCAATGCAGGAGGGTCAATAAAGCTATTAGACGTTGCTGCGATGTCCATTACTGATAACAGATGCATGGGGAGGGTTGTTAGGGTGACCATATAGTACCTCTCGAGGTCACTTGATTTTTTTTATAATTCTATTTTATATAAATATTAAATGTAGAGAATGAAGTAATGTATTTCTAAATTCTCTCAATCTTTCCACGTAGAAGTGTTATATTTTTCTTATAAGTTTCTTCAAATAGACAAATTTAGAGAAGATTTCTTTCCGAAAAATCTAAAAATTATTATCCTAATTATCATCACAATGTTAAAATATTGAAAGTTTAGCAACTTATATAAAAAAGGCAATTCGCTTGTTAGTTACCTCCACTCAAGGATGCGGTGGCGTACATTTGAACAATGTTATATTGCACATAACGGCATCAATAGATGTTTTAAATTAATAAAAAAAATCGAAAATCGAGTGAGATACTCTCACTTTGTTTTATGAAAATTTATGAAGCGCTTAATGAAACAAAACACTTTAGCGCTGTTTAAAATGCAATGTATATATTTAAACGAATCATAGAGGAGGCTACACCTTAAAAGTACAAGCCAGCTAAAGCTGAAGAAATTAGAAAAGTTGGCACAATTTGGTCACCCCAGTCACGAGGGCGCAAGATAACAAGACCAATTTGCAGATCTAATATCTGTCCCACGAAATTGTACGCACCCTAAAATAGGCAGGATGACGGATACAACCGCGTCCCGTGACGTGGCCGGAATTAACTATAACATTTGCTTTCAACAATATGACACACTGTGATTTTTATTTCCAACACGTATTTGATAGATGTTGACGTAGGTTGAGTGTCTTCGTGTATTGTTTGTGTGAAGAATAGGATTTTTATATACTTGGCTTAGGATTTATTCGTGATAAGTTTACAGTTTCTAAATTGTGATTAAGTTTTATATTGGTAAGATTTGTAGGTCAATTAAATTTGGACTTATATGTTTGACTTCACTTAACGCACAATTATAAGTTAAGTTTTTAAATATTTGAAAATGCATGTATAATAATTTTTTAATTATTTTTTTTAAGTTGAGTTAGTATGTTAGGTATATATTTCTTCTGCAATTAGCCACCGAAGCGTGATTATCAGACCCATAAGGCAATTTTGCCTTGATATTATCGATAATGGCCCCGCATTCAATATTAGAATCAGATTATGAAAGGTCGGCTCGAAAATATTTTCAATGAGATAGGCCGTTGCTGTATATGGTTCGGTTAATTTTTATACATATATATGAGTAATTATTTTGATATGATTTTACTTACTTGCTATTATCTTATTTTATAACACTTTCTATAATATTGATTTTAACTTTGTAAAGAACAGAAGTACTTCTACATACTACTACATCGTCCATATAACAGAGAATGAAGACAGAATACAGTGTCAAGACACTCTTGTCTCCAACTGAATTGATATATTGTATATTTAGTGACGGAATTCAACGCCGTATTTAGTTAACCAGAGTAGATAATGTAAATAATTAATTCCTATTAGAAATCAAAATCTCGAGAAATCGAGCTTATAATTATCGCTTTTGCAGTCCAACGTTGTTCCACGGCGCCACGACGACTTTTTGTCACATTATCATCATTGAAATTAAATTTATTATTAAAAAGTAAAAAAAAAACTTAATAATAACTTATAACACGAACAAAGTAATTTCAAACAAGATGTAATCAAAATTTCTTTTCAACATCTCGTAACGATGCTATTGGATTAGTTTTAACAATGCGAATATTCGTGACTCCTTCAACTCAGTACTTAAGTAAAGTTTGTCAGACAATTAATTGTCCTTCATCCGGTCTAGACATGCATACTTCTATATGAGATTCAACAACTCTCTAACTAGAGAACTAATGTATCCCTAAAAGTTTTAACTTCGAGATATATTTCTTTTATCAGGAATTTTTAAGTATGTTATAATTTTCCTTTTTATATGTTAAAATATTTAGCTTTTTATCACGATAACTTAAAAATCGTTGTCAAAATTTGAACGTTCATTCATTTTTTATTTAAAATATTATTTGAAAATAATTTTTAAATTTTCTTAGTGTATATATTTTATAATAAGTAAATTTTTAGGTATACACGTTACCGGAAAATTAATATTAATACATACAATGCCACAATGGCGTAGTTAAAGGAAAAAGTAAAAACTAAATAATAAGCGTTGAAGTAAACCTTATCATAAGGAAAGGAAATAAAAACCGGTCAATCGTTTTGGGAATTTTTGAACTGTTTATAAACATTTTTTTTTAATTAATATTATCCTTTTCCTGTTTGCTATCTTGTTCGTGCGAAACCTAAGAACTTGAACTAAAACTTAATTTCTAAATATATATTATTTTTATTATATCGTGTGTACGGGTTCGATTTGTGGGGGCCTAATTCGTTTTCTTATTCTAATAAGTGTAATTTGGGTGAAAAGTGAAAAATTATAATTATATATATTAATTTTCTTGACACCAAATTCTTTTTGCTTATCCAGCTAAACAGTACTTATCTGTTAAAGAAAAAATAGTTATAAACATTATGTTCCACATGTTATAAACAATATGTTGTTACATAATGCGGTCTTAGGATCTGTAAGTCTGTGATAATATAAACACATTGTACACAACATTGTATAAGGGACCTATTTATACATGTTGTATAAATAGGTCCCTTATACAACATGAAATAAGGAAAATATATGGACAACCACTCAAAAAACAAATCGAGGGTTCCAAAATGCATATCAACAAAATAAAGTTGATATCCCATGAAAATACGTTTGTGTTGCTATTTTCCGTTTTGATAAATATGTATTTTTTATGCATTTTATGTTTGGTACAATATTACTTCCCTTATTTCTAACGTTCGTACGTAACGTATTTTATTGGTAGATTCCTCGCAATCGAGCATCACATTTATTATTGAAGAACCAACAATTTTTCTGTACGATCTTCCCAATTGCTTCCACGAATGCTTCCAGGAATTTTGATCAATCGGCAAACAATTATCCCTTAATTTTGTGATGCTGACGAAAATATTAATCTAGGACTTAATGTACAAATTTATATACATATATACAAATTTCTAATAATATTCTATAATAGAATTGTGTAATTGTTAGTGAATTATTATTTTAGTTCGATTTGGTCATGTTAGTTTCAAGTTAGAAGTTACATGACTCTTAAAACTTGCTTTTACTAGGATATTAGATCTATTTATTCTCGTTTATATTTATTATTTACTCCATATTCTGCACATAGCAGGATAGGAACCAGGGAATCTGTTAAAACACTTCGTTCCCATTAAGACCGCTCCCTCTTGTCCGCCGAATTCTAGAAGCATTACGTATTTCATAGGGAAACCGTTGGATTTAACTGTTTTCTGTTTTCATTTGTATTCTATTAAGATGTTATATGACACTATAAGTGATCGTCCGCAAGATTTAGATTGCTATATTTTCTTCAGCCAAACGCAAAACTTTTAATTTCATTTATTTTCCTAACATTTTTAACACGAAATCAATTCAAAGTGACGATGAATTATAAGGCAAACCGGAAACAGAACAAACGGTTTCGTTTACGGCGCGTTAGTTAACGTCAGCTTTACGTCTTACCATTGCATATTTACGATATGCGCCAACACAAACATTATATTAAATGTTAGTACAAACACAGTTCGTAAATCACTGCCGCACCGTGAATTAGTATTTAGGTTTATTTAGTTATTGTTACAGTATTATTGCTTTTGTTTTATTTTCGTACACTATTATCTTTCTTTATGATTAAAATAGTCTTACGTCATTCGTGGCTGCTGCAAGAAATGTCTAAATCAAATCACTTTTTTGATGTTTTACGTTAAACATATGGCTGTTGTTTTTCTATTGTCATTTGAAAATCTTAATCAGTATAATGTTACTAAAATTTGGGTCATAATTACTAGTATCTATTTTAACAAACTCACGCTAGTTCATTCTCTAATTGTCATTTATGTTATCCATAATAATAAATGTGTCTACTATGAAAATTTCAAATAGAAACACGTAGGTATAATGTCTTCATTATTACGGTCGATTTGCTTTAAAGAACGCCGCTAAATATATAATACACGGGCGATGTTACTATCTTCCTTCGAATCAACGGCATAACGACAGCTTTGTATGATTTACGCGCAGAGTAATTATTTTTAGTTTTGGATTCAGGTATAAGCTACAAACTGTGATTTCTTAAACTATAGTGATGAGGCCGTCGTGGTGCAGGGGCACAAGCGTGCGACTAATAACACGACGGTTGTAGGTGCATTCTAGTGGGTGGGAATTAAATTTGTATTATTTTAATTTCTTTGCTTTGGATAAAAAAAGTTTTCTTATGGTTTTCATTACATTTATAACAATCGCTAACTGTCTAAACTAGTACCAACAGCTGGCGTTTACAGGCCTTGACATGTAACCGTGCATTACTTGCAATATTAAGTCACATGTGCTCCTACTTCTATTATTTCCACACGAGAGGTTAATCTCGTTCGACCCATACACACTTACATTAGTTTCTAGCGTTGCTTAGAGCAGTTCAAGTGCAAATCATTCTAGTAATATGTTTAAAACTGTAACGCATTTGCATTAAGTCTTACGTTTGACGTGCTTCCGTAATTATCGTCCAAGTTACACCTCTAGCGGTGCGTCTTCTTATTTATTGTTGTTTGCTGATGAATATATATTATTTTTGTTGTTTATATATTGTTTGTATGGACGTTACTGTTGCTTGCTCTCATTATAATGCGACTGAGTTGAATATGAATATATTATAATTTTATTGTACTGGATTTTTTTTTTATTTCCATACCTTTTCCATATTTTGTCAAATGGAAAAAGGAATCCAAGAATTGATTGTATGACAAGAGTGCTAAATGACAAAATTGGACATTTTACTGTATCTGTAGATCGGGGAGACTAAAATATAATATAAATGAGTCATCTTTAAAATTTTGTTTAAATGTCTGGGATTTACACATATAACAATTGAGTAGCAAGAGTGATTCATCTTCACCCCGGCGACATCAATATAAACCATATCTTAAATGTTTCATATGATGAATTTCTTACAAAGCTTGTCACAATCAAATAAAGATTGATAATTTTACGATTTGATATATGAAAACATGACGGAATTTTGGACTTTACAAAAGTCTGTCGGATGCAGTTATACGACAAGTAAAGTCGGCATCTCATAAATGTATTAAACATCTTATCGTATTTCATGCAGAACACCAATGAATCATCGTGATCCACTTTGAACAAACACCGCTTATTTATAAGAAATTTGTATTAATCTCTATTCCATGACAGATTGCATACAAACGATTTAAATTATACGCCGGTTTTGTACCCACCACACCAAGACCAATTGTGAATGCAATATTTGAATATTTAACCGAACATAAACGCGGATTGTCACATAATCGTAGCTATTAATCATTATAGGGATACAGAGGGCATAATGCTAACTAAATCCTCTACTTATAGACTGTCGGTGTCTGTTCTAGATCGGGTATGGTGTAATTTGTATGATGAAGCGATTTTGGTACTAGGAATCAATGGCGGTGAATGTTATTACTTCTAACACAAGGAAAATATTAAATGTTAAAATATTTTTTCTAAACGCTATTTATTATCTCTTGTATTATTTCTGTTCATGAACGTAAAACACACACAACTTTTATAAAATCTAAAATGTTCTGAGACAAGTCTTGATAAAAGCTGTAAACAAGAAGAAAAAGTGTGTGTTTGAAATTGTTATTTTCATGTTTTGTGAATTTTATCATTACGATACAAATTCCTTGAGATATCGACAAAATGTATAAATCGCTCTAACCCTCGTTTTCGTGTAGTTAGTGTCATTTGCAATTCCTACTGCGCCCTTGCAGCCAGTCCCAATGACAAATGATGTGCGGCATTTGTAAAAAATGCGTTGCCATTGTAATGCGGCACCATACCGAAGTGTCGACGCTCTAATAGTTTAACGGACTTTTTTCCCCTCATCTCATTAATAATATTGGTTTTTTTTAGTTATCCCTGTATTGTGAACATTATTTCATGTATATGAAGTGAGCTTATAGCTCGTTGCCTCTCGTTTCTTGTAAAATTGCTATGGATTTTTTAACTAGTTTAAGTTTAGATTTTTAAATTACATTATTTTTATTAAGTTTTACTTTTTTTTCTTCTATTTTTTTTTTAGTAAATTTTGTTTGCAGTCATGTAATAATTTTGGTAAATATTTAAAATTGATCCTGTGATCTGTAACATTGTTGTTGTTATATAGATTTAAAATAAAAAGTTAATATAATAGATAAACTTTTTGATTGTCATTATTAAATATTGACTTTCCCCCATCGAAAGCAAATGTCCAAACCCCTGTTCTGGCCTGTGACGTTATTAAAACATCCATTGTTTCGTTAGCCACGTTATATTCGTCCCATGTAATTAATTGCAAATTATAAAACGACCATATTGCGGCGTAACGCATTGGTCTGCAAATTTTTATGGGGGCCATGACTCAGGCTGCATTCGGGTGCAACTTTAATTACGCTTTAATGAGGCGATGCATAGATTTTATCACCAATATTATTAGAGCGGGTGGGAAGTTAGTTATTATTTCTGTTTTGTTTAGGGCAGGATTATCTTAAAATGTAGATATTATCAACGAATTGATTAATAAATGTCAAAATACTCGAAATTAAAGGTTCATAAACTTGTCCAATATAGTTCACATATTACAAAAGTAATTGTGGTGTTAAGGTGATTAAGACATGCTTTTGGCTATTAATTGTTATTTTTTTAAAGTGACGAAAAATTCAGTCAGAGATGTATAGACGATGAAATGTTTTTAAAAGTTGTTAAATTTAAATCTGAATTATAATGAAATATTGGGATATTAGTATGCATGCCCAAATGTTTGGACTTTGTAATTTATCTCTATTGAAGCTTTCGTTATGCTGGTCGCAACTTATGCTTCAAATGATCAAAAATTCCCCTCACACCCAAAAGGGCAGATGTAATTTAAATTATTTACTTTTGTTCAATCATTTTGGAGCGTGGGGCTCTTAATTATCCGGAAATATGGGTCGAAATCTAATAAAGAGTTTATACAAATTAGACGGATTATTTGGATTTTTTTTTGACCCCCATAGATTGTAAATGTGAATTTAAATACGATTGGATTTCGTAAAGATATTATTATACACAAATATTAATATTCGTATATAAGTATATTTGTTTATTTTTTTGCAGGATTTTGTGTATTGTGTACTTACAGGTCTCTGAAGTTTAACAGTCCAAATATGAAAAGTTTATTTATTGATAGCAAAAAATGTTTATCATGTCACAGTTGACTTTATGATTAAGGGACTTGACTAATAATGTTACGTGAAAAAATGTTAATATCTGTTTGTATATATACATGCCCTCGGGTTGGTACGGTTACCTTAAAACTTTTCATTTTCAGATTTACAATGTTATTTAAAAAAAAATATTATTAGAAACATTGGCGAAGTGAAATATATTAGTATTATGATTATTATTTACAAACTAATACTACATCATAAATTGCTCATTGTTACAATAAAAACATTATTCATACTTTTGGCTAAATTCCCAAAGTAACTATTACGAATGAATATCCATTCTCACCCCCCAAGGCTCGAAATCACTATACGGGACCATTCCACTGGGATGACTGGCCAATTATTATGAAGTCATTATACAATATCGGCCAGAGCACCCGCATCGAGTGCGCACGCGCCTTACCAAGATTAGGGTCCCGTATATAATTTTTTTTAAAGCCATTAACCGTTTATGGTCATTTGAATCTTAAATATTAAAATCATGGGTTTTTTAGGTCGTTCATGCCTCAGAAAATGTTTTAATTGCTCATATGTATTAATATATTTAACATTAACATGTATACAATGTATTTAATTGTATAAAAAGTTTCTGTATTAATTTTGTAAATGAAGAAGTTAATATAATGCCCATTTGTTTTCAAAGTTGGTTTTATGTACTTAAATATGGCTACAATTGGTTTGTACTTGTTTTTGTACTTAGTTTCATCGTTGAATTTTAAGTAGGATTAAGTATCTGCATTGTTATTATGGCCATTTTGGGGTGACTGGCAACGTGACTCAATGGCTTCTCGGAATTTTTACGTGTAAGCATCGATATAGTGCGTTTCGGACAGATATTTTTAACATATGTTATAATACTATAACATATATTTAAGTTTGTATGAATCATATCGTCGGCTTAGATTGTAAGCCTAACAACCCGTTAAGCAAAATCTTAAGAGAAACACAAAAGTCAAAAAACGTTTTTAAAAAACTATGAGTATATGCTATGTATTATCAGAAGGTTTCTACAATTTCGAAAACTGTTTTATATTTTCTACTATATGAAATAAAATAAAAGTCTATTATTGTATTTTTATATTGTATTTTTTAACACTTTCGAATGGTATAAAATGTACGTAAGTCTGCACTCTAAGCTGAAGACTTGACTATGTAAATAACCTGCCGAGAAGCTTTGAGGCCGGTCGTGGCGCATCGGCACGAGGTGTGACTGCAAAATCGACTGGTTGTGGGTTCGATCCCCACTCGAGGAGATGAAATATTTACTTAAATTTATATTTCCATTTCTTCGCTCTGGTGTCGAGGTTAAGCGCGGCGTTGAGTTCTGCC
>JAAIXJ010000013.1:829331-904050 GCA_013403705.1 Heliconius hermathena | reverse complement strand
TAACTTAACTTAACTTAGCTTCACGCTTTATCCCTTGCGGGGTAGTCAGAGAGAACGGAGCGCCAAACGCTACGGTCTCTACATACCTCTTTCGCCTCGTCCACTGTCATCAACCTCTTCATACATGCCCTTCGGGGGGTCCTCATGCTTTTTACGTGACCTTCCTCCAGTATCTTTGATACTGTGTTTTCGAAGGTCAACCGAGGTCTCCCCCTACCTTTCTTACCGCTCACTTTTCCATCATAAATCTTTTTTGCCATTCTTTCATCACTCATTCGTTCGACGTGCCCAAACCAGCTGAGCACGTTCTTCTTCATTCTCACCGTGACATCCTCGCTAGTACCTGCCATTCTGTGTACCTCTTCATTGCGGATTCGATCAGCTAAGCTGACTCCGCATATCCTACGAAGAGATCGCATCTCCACAGCATTCATCTTTCTTTCATTCTTCTTCTGTAATACCCACGTTTCGCTGCCGTATAACAGAGTCGGTACCAAAACTGCATTGTGTACGGCCAAACGCGCAGCTGTGCTGACGTTTCGCCGTCTCATCAATGCAGCTAAGGCTCCGTTAACCTTGTTACCGGCAGCAATACGCCTTTCCACATCCATCTCGTATCTTCCATCTCTACTGAACATACTTCCCAAGTATACCACTTATAAACGGATCTACAATAGAATTTTATGTAAACAAGCTAATAACATTTTTTTTTGTTGATAACCTATGTTTGAAATTGTGTCGTGACCTCCCATAAAGACTATCTTTAATTGGTGATAAGGCTTAAGGTTCAATGTAATTGGTAGCGATCACGTAGTATTTATAAATGTCCTCTAAACAATAAAGAAATAAACAAAAATAGTTTACAATAGTCAGTCAGATATGTAATCTTATGTTTCGTCAATATTAAAGTACAGTATTTATAGCCTTATAAATTAAACATTTCAATTGCAAGCAATAATTTTTTTTTTGGTTTTCACAGGACAGCGGACCTACTAATTTGTCTAGAATCGTAGAAAAAGTTTGTAATAAATGGCAAAACTTGCCGCTGTGAACTCTTTTTATCATCTAGGTAGTTAATGTTTCACAAGAAGAGATTATGTGTAAAAGATTTTAACCTTATCTGAAAAACCCGCACCCAGTTTCTACTTTTGACATATGAAAGTGCTCCGTGTACTTCAATCCAATGAGAACATTAAAAAATTAGCTGAGATGAACAACTATAAATTTTAGTTTTTCATTTGACATTGCCTCTTAATTTTTCTAGAATCGAATGAAAAAGGTTATAATAAATGGTAAAACTTAAAATTGTAAACTTTAAGTAACTTTTGTTTCATTTTGGTAGTTGACGCTTCACAAGAAGAGATTATGAAGGAGATTTTGGTCTCATATAATCGCGTCGCATCATCGCGTGTCCAGAATCTATTTTAGACATAATGAAAGTGCTCTCTCCGTGTACTTCAATTACCATCCAATGGAAACATAAAAAACTTAGCTATGATAAACAACTGTAAATGGGTGTAAAAGCAATACACGGCATGCCTTATTCATATACTACGTAAAAGCAGTAGTTTATAAATAAAACATAACAATTTCTATCAAATGAGCCAATACTTATCTCTATATTTTCCGAGTTCAGTCATCCGCAATGTATTAATTTATCGTAGACAATAATAATATTTCTGTAAGAAACAATAATAAAGAGTAAATTGAAGTTATTCTTGTTGCTTAGTTGTAAAACGGACTAAGAAAAGTTTCATAGTACATTTGTTATGTAAACAGAGGTAGTTATGTTAATTATTCTTTAAAAACTATTATACAGAAAGTGGTTTTATTTATGTACATTTATATAGTTATAGTATAAATTAAGTAAAAGTTGGTTAATCTTGATCTTGAATAATACGAAACACCGTCGTAGCAAAATTGGGACGAAATTGGTTGCACGGTATAGGTGTGGATTCAAATATCAGTGATTGTACGTGAATCACACAATATTATGGGTTCGGGAGAATTAATTATTTTCATTTATCTCCGTGTAATACAGCGTGATGTTACATTTTTCTACTCAACGCGCAGTGTCTCCAGAATTTGGCATAAAGTGGGGAAATATGCTTTAGATTTTAATATTAACGCGAAATCTTCGTCAAAATTCCGCTACAACCTGTGACGCTTCCTAGAATAATGGTGTCATTGGATTTTTTGGAAGGTTTTCAGTGCTAATTCATGTGAACATAATCATAGTCGCTTGTCAAAATTCATTATGAGATTACGTTTTAGACACTACATGGAATAGTGATACCTACATGCAAAATAGTGTCATTATTTGTACTAGAGCTTAAAACAAATAACATCAAGGTGGTCGTGACGAAGCGGCACAGCGTCTTGACTGTAAATGCGAAGCCTGTGGATTCGGTTCCCATTTAAGGGGAATTAATCATTTTCACATCACGATCTTGAGTTAAGTTCCGCCCCTTAATACGCAACAGTGTCCTAGCACTAGGTTACCGCTGTATCATGCCGCAATCGCCACGCTTTTTCCAATATATAGGGGAAAAAGTGTGGCGATGGTTTATTTACCTATCTACATAGGTATACCTTCATCCATCATTCTACAACCATCGAACTAAATACGCCTAATATATCCTTGGTATAATATTGTGGTACAAAGCCCTCGGTGTATATTGAATACTATACTGAGTATTAGAGAGCTGATCACGAGATTGTCGTGTCCTATTTGGCTCATAGGCTAGTACATTGAAATGGAGATTGCCAATTCTAAACAACTTTTTAATGTTTGTTGGCAAACGATTGCATTTTAGAACAAACCTAGGTACTATGTGACATATGTACCTCCAATCACAGGCTTTTCTAGGGAGAGCCTTGACTATAGTTTCGAACTGATCTTTTTGTGTGAAATTTCTGCACCAATTTCACAGGCCAATGTACCAGAACCCCCTCCAATCCTATTCCTACGCACATGCCTACAATAACACTAATTTACTTATAAAGCCGCAATACAAAAACCTAAACATATTCTAATTGAAATTGCCTTTTATAAAATGTATAATTAACAAAGTTCTAAAAGCAACGTAAATGTGTGAATTGATTTAACTTTAGAGATTTAGTTTTACCAAAATTATTTAAGTGTTATTTATTATGTTACATAATGTGGTAAAAGGTTAGGTTCTATTTTCTAATATACAAATTACTTCTATTGTTCTGTGATACATTTTAATGAAGTATAATAGAGTAATGATGTTTAATGTTGAATATTATTAAATACAGGCGTGTCTTGACACTATATTGTAATTATCTTATGAGTTAAATGCAGTAAATGGGTTTAGACACGAATATTTATCATGATACCTACATAAAATCAAAGATATTCATCTTTAGAAGTATAAGTAATACCTTTATAAAGAATACACCAACAAAAAAATCGTAATACATAGAAGCCAACCCACGTCGAAATCGAGGCGGGATCTTTTGAAAAAAATGTTTATTCTTAGTATTCTCTATACATACTTAGTACTAAAGTGCTGTTTTTTTTTTATCACATAACATAGATACTAATGATAAAATCTAATTTCTGTTATTGATAATATTTTATTTGTGGAAGCATGTCGTTATAAATGTTTAATTTCCCATTTTCAGCACTCTTATTTTAACAACACTTGTTAATACAGATAATGTTGAGACAGAATATTTATGTAAAAATTTCCTTTTTGTTGAGCTTTTACTTACTACTACAGAATTCCGGCTCATATAATCACATCATCATTAAAAAGAGAACCTTCCTTATATAGCGAGGCCAGTCGTGGCGCAGGGGCACAAGTGTGTGACTGTAAACGTGACTGGTTGTGGCTTCGATCCCCGCTCAAGAAAATAGAATATTTATTTAAATTTATTTACATTACTTCGATCTGGTGTCGAGACAAAGCGTGGTGTTGAATTCCGCCACTCAACAAGCAATGCCTCTAAAATTCTGCGGAAAATGGCGTTCCCAGTGAGAACCTAGTGTCTCGACACTAGGTTTCCTATCTTGTTATGGTGGAGATTCAGCGTGAAGCTGAAGCCTTATTTATATAACGTAGCAGCTGCCACAAAGAAGACACTTAGATATTTTCTAGATTTTTATTCTAAACAAAAGAAATGTATTATGTCGATTTACTCGTTGATAAAACGCGAAGTCTACATATAAGGTACTCTGTGGAGGGCAGGGGTCATAGACAAAGTCACTTCCATTCGTCTTTGAGTCAGTACTGGGTAAACAAACTAATATACGCTATATAATATCGTTTCTTTGTGGTTTTTGAGTGTAACATAAAATACCCATTTTATGGTACAGAAGTTAATCACGATATAAAATATTAGCATTTTTTTTTTAATTTAAAACACTACTTAAAGTGTAACGATATAGCTTTGATATGATGATAGTTGTGATTTAGTGTCTTGTGGTTAGTTGTTTTTTATGGCGGGTAGATTTTATTATTGTTTGTAGATTTTAGTGTTTAGAGGTGTTTTTTTTAGGTTTTTCCTTTTTTTCAGCTTTACGCTGCATCCTGCACATTAGAGGTAGGCAGATGGATCCTAGTGTTAGGACACTACGTTCTCTATTTTCCGCCGAATTATTGAGTCATTGAGTGTTGAGTGGCAGAAGTAAACACCGCGATTCGCCTCGACACCAGAGCGAAGAAATTAAAGTATTATATATTTTATTTTCTCGAGTGGGAATGGAACCCACAACCTGTCGCGTTTACAGCTGCTCTTTATGTGCGCCTTGCGCCACGACTGGCCACTGTAATGGATATTTTTTTTAAGTTTGAGTTTTGAGCAAAACCTTTATATTGATGAAGATTTGTAGTTCATTTTATAGTTAATAATAATAATATTAACTAACTGTTCTACTTAACCTTATTCAAATTTAATATTTATGTAAGTATAGATTGTTGTGTAAACACATACATTTTCAGTCATAATGTTATGGTTTGGTTTGGTTCTTTAATTATGGCGTTTCGAGCGTGCCAGTTGAGCACATATCACTTCGCCAACGTCACGTTGTAGGGAGAAGAAACGAAGGAGGTTGTACGGTGTCAGCTTCACGCTATATCCCGCACACAGCAGGGTAGGCAGAGGGAACCTAGTGTTTAGACACTCCGTTCCCCACTGTCTGCCGAATTCTGGGGGCATTGGGAGTTGAATGGCAGAACTC
Organism: Heliconius hermathena; assembly: GCA_013403705.1. Lineage (NCBI taxonomy): Eukaryota > Metazoa > Arthropoda > Insecta > Lepidoptera > Nymphalidae > Heliconius > Heliconius hermathena. Next base: position 898,841 of record JAAIXJ010000013.1, on the reverse strand, counting down.
AACGCAGCGCTTAACCTCGACACTAGAGCGAAGAAATGGAAATATAAATTTAAGTAAATATTTCATCTTCTCGAGTGGGGATCGAATCCACAACCAATCGGTTTAACAGTCACACTTCGTGTCGCTGCGTCACGACTGGCCTCACGTACGGTGTCATAATGTTATATAGAACCCATCGTGGCGCAACGGCACATATTCTGACAGTTAATAAAAATATGAAAATATTAAGTGAAAAGGAATATTTAATATTTTCTTTACCTCGCTCTGGTAACTAGGCAAAGTGCGGCGTAGAGGTCCGCTTGACAACACGCTATGTTTGCAGAATTCAGCGGAAAGGGGAGGACGGAAGTATCTATCATAATGGGTTTACAAACAAACAGTTTGTCTAAACACTAGGTTCCCAAGTTCCCTCTGTCTTCCCTATGGCTATGTACGGAATAGAAAAACTAAGCTTAAATTATAAATAGAACACGTTTGAAAGACTCGAAAGGAAAGCGTCGTATGACGCAATACGCTTTTTCTTTCGTCTGTGAATAATTTATCCAATTCCTGTTTCCGTGGCATTGGCCCGATTTAAAGTTGTTTAAGATAGATTACACACTTTATATAGCTCGAGTTTTTTTTCTTAATTAAATATGAATTCAATGATTTAAATGAGACCTTCGTGGCGCAGTGGCACAGCTGGTGAGTGGAAATGCGATGCAACGACGGCGACGGTGAGTTCGATTCCCACTCGAGGAATCGAGTGCGAGTAATTTATTCAAATTATACTCACGGAGAGAGAGAAGGATTCGAGAGTAGCTTTATAAAATACTTTTTTTTATATCAAACTGTGACATTGGATTTTTCGGATCAAATGGGATGAATTTAAAAAAAGATTTTGTAAACCTTTAATTTAGGCCGCGTCATTGACACGGTACTTGGAGTTAGTTTCTTTTTCTTCATGCTTTTCCCACAGCTAGAAACGTAGAGGATTTGGTGTTAAGTCACTCATCCTCTCGTCTATTTATAAATATAAAATATCGATAAATATTGATTTGTATATGAAGTTTTGAATTTTTTACCATTTTAATAAATGTAACAGTAATATGTCCATTGCCGCCGCATATGCGTCATGTTTTGCTCAAACTTTTAAAAAGGACAGACAGTCAAATGATATATTAAATTATTTTAATAATTAAACAAATTAAAATTATATGTGCGTTCATATGTTATTTTTATTGTTTATCAATAATATGTGTATCTGGTTTAATGAGAAACTACTTATACATGCGTAAATTTAGCTAGGACATGATGCCAGTCGTGGCGCAGGGGCACAAAGTATGATTGTAAAATCGACTGGTTGTGGGATCGAACCCCACTCGAGGAAATGAAATATTTATTTAAATTTATATTTCCATTTTTCGCTCTGGTGTCGAGGCAAAGGTTCCCGCTGCCTTCCCCGGCTATGTGCGGGATACAGCGTATAGCTGATATGTTATTATAGTATAATATAGTCACGGCGCGGGGCACAACCGCCTGACCGTAAACACGACAGTTATAGATTGGATTCCCACTCGATAGAATTAAATATTTGATACTTTCATTTTCTCGCTTCCACGCAAAAAGCGCGGCTTGAGTTCTTCCACTCAATAAGTAATGGCTCAAGAATCCGGCAGAAAATGGAGAACGGAAGTGTCTTAATGGGAATGGAGTGTCTTAACACTAGATTTCCAAGTTCCCTCTGCCTACTGTGCTATGTGCGGGATGCAGTATGATGCTAATAAAAGTTATATGTTATTCTATATAATCAAATACTAAATTTGAAATAATCGGCTACTAGTATCGCGTATGTTGTATGTGGATATAGTTTTACATAAATCACTTTGCCTTTTCCATAATACGGCAGATTGATGTATAATATTGACCTTAGGCATTTTACACATCCACTCCTATTACAATTTTGAAGATATCATGACGCTGTCTGTATAACAGTGTTTGACTGTAAAAGTTATAGTTGTGGATTCGATTCCCACTCAGAATAATGATTATGTTTAAACTATTTTCTTTTCCCCGTTCTGGGAGACAAAGCGCGGCGTTGAGTCCTGCCATTCAACAGACAAAGTCATGAAAACAGAGCGGATAAAGAGGAACGGTGTTTTGACATTGTGTTCTCTCTACCTATCATGCTATGCGGTAAAAAGCGTGGAGCTACTCCAAATAACATATAAATATTTTTTGCTTAGATACGTAAATAAACCAACCTTCAGACGGATGGATTACTGGTATATACATGACATTACATTTTTTAATGCTAAACACACTGTATATGTAATGGTAGACAGGCTCACATCGTTATTTATTCTGTGCGTCAAAGAATATTTGGCGCTCACTGACTTAGTTTTGCATATAAATGATAAGGATTTTTATGTGAAAATTCGCCTCTTATGTGCCTTATTTTTGTTTATTTTCTTTTCTTTTTTGCCCCAGAATGTCGTTTTTTGTGTATAATTCAAACGAATATATTACATCTGAAGGGGAACAATTTCTAAGAATGAGATATTGGGATCTGAATTGATGTACAATATTCTTTTGTTCTAGCTGTATGAGTGGTAAAATACTTTTTTTACAACTTTTGTATTATACAACTTTTGTATTAAATCGCTATCACGATTTCTCATGCTCCATCTAAGCATAATCATATTCTTTCATCTCATAAGTTGCTTTATTTTAATGAATTTGAATAACGAATATTCTAAAAAATAGATAAAAAATCAGTTTCACGTTATATCCCGCACACAGCAAAGTAGGCAGAGGGAACCTAGTATTAAGACACTAAGTTCCCCACGTTCCACCGAATTCTTTAGGCGTTCCGTGTTGAGTGGCGGAATTCAGCGCCGCGCTTTGCCTCCATATAAGAACGAAGAAATAAATTTAAATTGTTTTGTCCTCTTAAAAAATATAATAGTAATAAATTAATAATAAATGCTGAAATCGAAATTCACATGTCTTTACTATCTCTATGTATGTAGATATGAACAGGTACCGAGTAATTATGTTCTGCGAAACCAAGTCTGATCTGTCTGACAAGGCTTGCAAAACACAAATTAGTTTTGTTCCACCCATACTCTAATCCTCCGCCGTATTTTTTCATGCCAATTCCAGACGCGAGGGCTTGCCAATTTGCTTCTTTTTTTCTAGTTTTCTCAGAAAACGGGTTCGTTACACTCACCTTGTGTTTCGCCCTCTAATAATTGAACTACAACTTTATTTAGAAATAGACCACGCCTTTGTTCTTTGAAATGCCCATTTAATCCACAACAATTACTCCGATTACGACCTTAATTCGGTGTTGGGCGTTAATATTAAATACCACTTGTTTGCCTTTCGTCCGCTCTAGTTTCGAAACGAGTGATTGGAAAGTTTTTAAATCTTGTGCTAAGAATGATCGGATTGCCATTTCACATTTACATTTCTCATTAGTCAGATATGATATATGTACATACATATGAGTTACAAATATAAATCAAATCAAATCAGCTTCACGCTGTATCCCGCACACAGCAGGGTAGGCAGAGGGAACCCAGTGTTAAGACACTCCGTTCCCCATTTTCTGCTGAACTCTGGAGGCATTGCGTGTTGAGTGGCAGAACTCAACGCCGCCCTTTGCCTCGACACCAGAGCGACGAAATGGAAATATAAATTTAAGTAAATATTTCACCTCCTCGAGTAGGGATCGATCCCTACCAACCCACAACCATTCGGTTTTACAGTCACACTGTACCGCTGCGCCACTATTGGCCTCGAGTTACAAATATTATTATTTAAAACCTAACGTTTTTTATTTCAAATAAGATTATGTAAAAATTACACTTATTTTTAATTAATTTAATTTTCAATAATTAGTGGAGTCACCACTGTGGGTATAATGAATACATTCTTGATCGCGCAGAAAATATTCCAAAGCGACTTTTTGGATACATTTGCACAAACATTACCCATAATTTGGTATTCACGGTGGTTCCGTGCAAAAAGTAGGAAGTGTCCAACGATTTATGTCACGAAAAGTCCTTAATAGGTGCGCCAGTACCGCAGACTTGGATCTCCGCAAGCCCCGCAATGCAGGGGTGGGCGGTGTGCACTGCAAAACTGTTTGTGCCGCACCACCTTCCATTACGAAAATTATATCACTTATTTCGAATGCAACTGCATCGATTTATTGGTGTTTTCGTTTTTAGGAAGTAGTTTTAGGTTAGTATTATAGTTTTTGGGTTATAATATTTTTTTACAGTTCAGATATGTGAGCTTATAACGTTCTTTGTTTATTTGTTTTGTTGCTGCCGATGATGCACTGTATTTTTGTATTTTAAATAGATTTTAACAGAAGTAACTTAATTTAAAGAGCACAATCGAAACTTAACTTGTATTTATTTGTTGTTATAGGAATTTAGTGCTAAGATAATAAATAAACCTCCAGAATCCGGTGGAAAGTGGGGAACGGAGTGTTTATATACTAGGTACCCCCCTGCCTACCCGAGTATGTGCTAGATACAGCGAGAAGCCAAAAAAGATAGAACATATAATAATATTTCAGGTAAAACTAGTGTTATATGATATTTAAAAAAAATTGACACACATTCCCATATCTTGAAACCCATTTTTTCACATTTCTAGTAATTTCTTCATATTTTGTTTTCAAACTCGCCGTTGTAAGGTATAGAATATTCAGAATATAATTACCGGCACGCAATCTCAACTACGTCGGGTCGATGCACTCGTTGATAAAAGATAAACTTTTTTGTTTGACTAATGGCTACACGTTCATTTTTATATCGGAAGTCGCTGTTATAGGCGATAATTTTATATATTTAAACTAATGTTTCGCTCGTGGCTTCGTCTGCATGGAGTATACACCTCTCAATATTAATATAATACATATCTTGTATATAAACCTTCCTTTTGATTTATATATTTAGTAGTGAAAAGACAGGCCATTACTTATAAAAAGCATGAGATCGATCCTGAGATGCCGTTTTCATTCATAGATATATAATTAATGAATGAAAAAACGCATCTCAAGACCAATCTCAGACTTGAGAGCGGCTTATAAAATCCTAAAATCCATTGCGAATATCTTAGCATTACCTATAACTATGGAAAGAAACTTTGTAATATCACTATGTAAGTTGTATTATATTGATTGGTTACGCCGCCCATGATTTAATTACAATAAAGCAACAGCCAATATTAATAACATTGTATTTTCTGATTAATATCGTTGGTAGGCGTGTGCTGAGGATTTGTTTCAATTGAAACAGTAATGATATGATACATTGATAGAGCTTTGTTGGAATTCCTCGAAATCATATAATGTATTATATAAATGTAATTAGTTCTGTAATTAATTAATTATTTGTATTTTAAACGCTGTTTTCACATAAATTATTATGTTCATTGTTCCCTTTTAGTTTGTATAGATATTTTCGCTCTGTCGTGGGGTGGTATTTGTTTGGTTTCTATATGGTCTCGATCTAATTTAGACTGTAGTTAGGATTGTTTTCAACTTTTCCCTTTGTTTTGTTTTTTATTGCGACGGTTTTGCAATGGGAAAGCGTATGTCTTTTAACGTGGTGGTTGTGGGTTCCATTTCCACTCAAGATAGTGAATTATTTTCATTTCTTCGTTATAGTTTCGTATTGGTCACTCAACCTGCAATACAGTGTTTTGACACTAGTTTTTTTTCTTTCTGTCGTACTACATTCGGGTTACACCTTGAAGTTGAAAAGAATAATATATTATATATTTGACTAAAATTATTCCATTAGATATCATAGATAAAATGCGTGGTAACAGAGTGTCGTCTAGTCACTATCAGGCATTTGTAGTTTTTGTTTATTGTAATCCGCAACATTTTGCTTATCTATTCGACCACAATACAATGACAATTTAAGACAATCGATCATTTAGTTTTTGCAGCACTATATAGTAGAAGAATAAATGACATCTCATGGGTTTTTATGTTTATTATATACTAATGTACAACTCTTGGCGGCTTCGTCCGCTTTTGACTACGTTTATATGCATGCATGTATTAGAATGAAAACATTTATTATGTATATTGTAATATATTAATTTTTTATGTAGAAGGATAAGGGAAAGTTCATAACAAAGCTTTATATACAATAATATAATTTAATTATAAGTTTTACTTCCTCCCTTCGTGAACATTAAATAAGAATTAAAACAAAAACACTATAAATATGAGTTGAGTTCCGCGTATTCAACACATAATGCCTCCAGATTTTGCCGAAAAGTGGGGAATGAAGTGTCTTAACACTAGGTTCTCTCTGCCTACCCTGCCATGTGCGGGATACAGCGAGAAGCTGATTTTAATTTCTCTATAAATATACACATCTATGTTCATTCAAGATGTTCACTCTTAACGTATTCGAACTTACGACCCGCATTCCCGTGTCTTATTATGTTTATTACTCAATGTTACATCAAATATGACATGAATAAGTCTACAACGTAATCGATGAGTAAATTTCCATTCTTGTTTCAGGTCCACCGAGTTCAGTAGCCGATAAAAACTGATAATGTAAGTATAGAAATAGATGTGATTTTCGTCATCCTTACAAAACTGCCAAACCTCAGTTGAATGTTGAAATATTTGACCGATAATTTTTGTATTTGACTTGTTGATATATTACGTACTAGCGGTCCCGGACGCGGCTTCGCCCGCTTAAACTATACGAATGATTATTAGATATATTTATGAAATTATTTTTGAAAATATGTAACTAATTAAATCAAAAAATATTTAAAAAATATATAAGTAACCGTAACCAAAGTAAAATATTAATAAAAAAAAAAAAATAAAACCAGCTACATTATTAAGATTATCAAAGTAAAATAAATATTTAAAAGAATTAAAATTAAATGTGTTGTACTATGTTTTTGCAAGTGCATGTGGTTATTTACATAATACTCAAATACAATAAAAAAAACATATATTTTGTCTCTGTCTGTCTTTCTATTTCCCCGAGCTAATCAAGAACAACTGAACTGATTTTTATTGGACTTTCAATGATCGATTTTACTAATTTACCCGGAAAAATCTTTTTACACGTTTTCCTTGCGTACGTACATAGATACTATATGAAATAACTAAAGTCCTTTCTACATTAAATATGATAAGTTTTACGAGCAATATCAAAAAAAACCCAAAAAAACTAAAACTACAATTTATTAAGTGTATAACAACGATATAGATAACCATCCAACCGAGATGATATAACCAACAATTCTTTCCTTAGTATTTAAATAATATTACGCCGATGCCGCGCAGGGCCGCAACTTACACCACACCAAGAAATTAATGAAAATCTAACTAATCTACTACTCGAATAAGCGAAGAACCAAAGAAAAGTATAAATTAATTATAAACAGCAAATAATTACACAAAAATTAACAGTAGTTCGGAAATGTATGAAAATTTACAAAATCGTTAGTCATCTGCCCATTCGCGTCGGTCATACTATGCCGCTCGTAGGCTAGGTCATTTCGAATCAGCGACATCTCCCTAATTATTTATTAGAATGCTCTACAGTAAACTATAATTTCAATGTAGATGAAATGCTAAAAGCGACTATTATATTCATTTTCATAAGGATCAAAATCAAATTATAAAAAATACATACAACAAAAACCCGATAAATATAAAGTAAATTAATTAAAATGGTTACTTTTGCTCAACCTTCAGAGATAAACATGGTATATGTATGGTGGACTTTTTTAAACATTATTTAAAGAACAATATTTTTGTAAAACATTGTTTTTATGTATCTCATAAGGTTGAGTCAGCGCACGCCATGTATGCGTTAAGCAAGCTCAGTTTGGGTGACGTTTTCTTAAAACAACATACAAATTTTGCAAACCGTTGCTTAGCAACGGTCGGTTGTTATTAACATGGCAGAATAAATTGCCTGTCAAATTAAAAAGTATTTTAATATATTAGTATATATCGACAATATTACAAATATGAGAAAAAAAAGTAACCTATGTTCATCCGAAGACCCTCAAGTATCTCTATATGAGTATTTTATCACAATTGAATTAGCTTTGGCCCTGATTGCGTAAAACACAGACAGACAGACAGACAGACAGACAGACAGAATTACTTTCGAATTTATAATATAGGTATGGATAAGTTAAAAATAATATTATGTAATATTATTTTTATCTTATCCATACCTATAGTTTTTATCCATACCAGTCGTGGCGCAGGGGCACAAAGTGTGCCTGTAAATCGACTGATTGTGGGTTCGATCTCCACTCGGGAAAATGAAATATTTATTTACATTCATATTTTCATTTCTTCGCTCTGGTGTCAAGGGGAAAGCGCGGCGTTGAGTTCCGCCACTCAACACGCAATATCTCCGGAAATTGGCGGAAAATAATGAACGAAAGTGTCTTAATGGAATTGAAGTGTCTTAACACTAGGTTGCCTTTGCCTACGTAGCAGAATTTCATATAGAAAAATATGGAAATATCGAAAATTTCGTTTATAGGATACGGTAACCCTAATGTAAATATTTACATTTGCGTGTTGTTGCATTTGCTTGGGAGTTTTTATTTGTATCCATCCTGTCTATAAAACGTATCCCCAGTTATTGATTGTGAAATAAATATTTAAGTTGCTTATAGTTTATTTGAGAATAACTTTCTTATTCAAGCCTGAATTCGGCAGAACCTATTTAAATATTACTTAGGAGACTACTTAGGAGATTTCAATACGTTGTACATTAAAAAAGATGCCAGATTATTAAGTTTATTAGCATTTGAAACATTTTTTGTTCGCTTCATAGAAACTATAAAAGTCTAAAGTTAAATTAAGAAAACTTAACTAAATAAATAATATCAATACAACATTTCAAAATGCATTTCTGCATGTCTTTTTCACAGTGGGGGCTATTCTGTTGCCGTTACTATCGATAAGATCGGTTGTGAGCGAGAGCGGGTGGAAGTTTCACGTAAACTTATTGTCTGATTTGATCGATTGCAATAGGGGCCCGGGGTTGGTTCCCATTTCGATCACGTGACAAGGCCCACTAACATTTAGCAGGGGCTGTTTTCTTTATTAAAATTTTATTAGGGTAGCGTTGTGCTTTTACTTTTAGAACTTTACGCGTTGTTGCTAAGTCTAGATAGCTTTGTTTGTTTTGTAAATATTTTTTACTATGTAGTGGCATTATGGTATCGGTGCGGTTCGTTGTCTCTAATTATAGTAATATATTTAATATTTTATTAGTTATTCTAGAATTTTATCTTATTTTGCATCTGGTGTAAAGTTAAAAAACTGGTATCACAGTCACTGTTTTCTTCTTTTATAAAGCAACATATTGCATTGTTTTTTGATGTTCTACAGAAATCTAAATATATATCATTATAATCACTATACATTTAAGTATCCTATGTGGAAAAAAAAATTAACTCAATTAAAGAGATTGTTATAGTAAAACACGTCAACTTTAGTAGGTACTGTATATGGCTCATGAACGTGATGGTAGCAAGTACTAATTCAAATTGTTTGAAATAAGTAAAAAAAATGTTTTGTTTAAGTATTATGACAATACCCATAATTTTACGTTACTGGTTCTCAACAATACTACTCTCTGTTAAATTTTACTGCAATATTGGTGCGTATCGCTCCATCTGCACACAAAACATCGAAAATAATATCCAATCAATACAAATAACATGGTCTATAGAAGGGAACAACTATAAAATTATTGTTACGAGTATAGTACTTGTAGTTAAATATTTATTAGCTATTTGTTCAAATATCATTACATTTTAAAGCTACTTTACGACAGACCTCGTGAACACTTTAAATTATTAACAAAGCTGAAGGGGGGCTGAGATAATATTACACGCTCCAAGCCCCATAACTTGCAAATACCCCGTAAACTTAATTAAAATTTATGTACTGGTATCACATTCAATATTTATATGGAGAGAAATAAATGCGTTTTATTGTACTGTTTAAAGCTGCACGCTGTATTCCGCTCATAGCAGGATGGACAGAGGAAATCTGGGAACCTAGTGTTAAGTCTATCATTTCTCATTAAGACACTTACCCCGCTTACCGCCGAATTCTGGGGACATTGCGTGTTGAGTAGCAGAACTCAACGCCGCTCTTTGCCACGACACCACTGCGAGGAAATGAAAATAAATGAAAATATTGTTAACTGACTTCTGTAAAAGGAGAAGGTATTTTTACCGTTAAAAGTAATTGTTTATTGTATTGTAACGACGTTGCACTAAAATTTCAATCATATTAGGCACAACATGCAATACATTGAATGTTTTGAAATATTTATTACGAAGTTATAATACACTTATCAGTCCATCGTAAATAATTTATTCGATAATAAAATAGCCCACTTTACTTTCCTTCAAATAAAATTTCGTTCCCTCGCAGTAGTAAAAACCGATCCATAATATATAAGACTGTTGACCCTCACGCACTAATTGTACCAATTTTGTAACTCCAACGTGTATTTAGTGTCAGGTTAACTGGGTGTTAGTTTTTCACTTGCGGAGGCGCCCTTATAATTTTGAAATTCAATTTATGAAAAATGTATTCAATTTCCGTCCAATTGGATTCAAAATGAAAGTTTTGAAATCGTCTATTAAATTACTTGTGACGCACTAAATTGGGAGTTGAAATTTTGACGTTTGTTAAAATTATATTTGTATTGACAATTCTTTATAGACTTGGTTGCTTTTGCCTATTTTTACTCACTTTAATTATAAATACATAACTTAAGATGATAGTCTAAATATTAATGTGTATAATATACTGTGCTTCAAATTTAATAATTTGTTATTCTTATAAAAAACGAATTTTTTTTAAACAATTATAACATTGGTGAGAACTATAGGTATACGGTAGGTACACGAAAGAATATAGGAAACATTTGCGAAATTATTTTATTATTGATTTTCAGATAAAATAATAGTTACTTTTATACTTTTTGTGTTTGGAGCCTTCATTAATACTTCTTACGCTATACACTAGCAATTTTATGATTTGTTATAAAAAATAAATAAATCAGCTTCACACTGTATCCTGCACAAAGCAGGGTAGGCAGAGTGTTAAGACACTCCGTTCCCCACTTCCTGCCGAATTCTGGAGGCATTGCGTGTTGAGTGGCAGAACTCAACGCCGCGCTTAGCCTCGACATCAGAGCGAAGAAATGGAAATATAAATTTAAGTAAATATTTCATCGCCTCGAGTGGGGATCGAACCCACAACCAGTCGGTTTTACAGTCACACTTCGTGCCGCTGCGCCACGACTGGCCTCGATCGATTTGTTATAATATTAACCTATTAAGCATTGTTTACTTTTTATTAAACTGTTTAGGTCTGTAAATACTATACATGTAAGTTTAAATTAATATTTGAATTGGAATTTGAATCGATATAAATTCGATAGATACATACTAAAATATCAAAATCGATTAATTATTGGCATAATCTATAAAATTGTTACTTAAGTAGAGTAAGCTCACACTATGTAAACAATTTTGTATTATTATTTTAACTAAAAACTACAGTTATTCACATTCAAAAGATGTTATTTAAAATCTAAGTGAACGGACTTCGAATTATATTAAATTACTGTCTAGATTGTTTGACAAACGACAAAATTTATTTTTGTATCGACTGACATAACATAATTATAATAGAAGTATTTTATAGCTTTTTAAAAATTACTAGCTTTTGACAGCTTTTGCGCTTTTATTTTTGAAAGTTATTTTTTGTTTTTCATTGAAATATGAATAATTTTGTAATGTCTTCTCTTATTTGCTATAAGGAACAAGCGCAAAGTGCAAGTGTTAAAATATTTAAATAGTATGTTTGGGCTATTGGAAACTTAATATAGATTTCGATGTACCTAATTGGTGTTTAAACTGCTATGTCTCTAAATATTTAAAATAATGATGAAATATAGATTTATAGCACTGTTAAAAAATTACCTAGGCTTTATTAGGCCCTAGCTAGAAACGTAGAAAGCCAAACGCTATGGATACTACTTCAAAGGCAGTTTTATGTGAATCATTTGTGAATTAAAATATTATAATATAAAAGAAACTTAGTAGAACAACTTAAATCACAATTTTACATAAAGAAAATATTCTATTATAATTTATTCCATATACAATTTCGTTCTGGCAGCTTATTAAAAAAAACAAAACACCTTAAACACTTTATTAGATTAAAATCCTTCTAATTGTACTGATACCGCTAGCAGATGAATATAATTTACGATCATCCTAATAGAGCTCATTACAGCAGCGCACCTACAAAAAAGAAAAGCCCAGCAAAAAAATATATTTTTAAAATAGACTAACATTAAAAACCCATTGGAAGGTATATTAACAGACATATAAGGGCTCATTACGTTAGGGCAAGTCGGTGGGCGAAAGCAGGTCCAATTTACGATTACCCGTCACCTGTCCTATGACACAAAAACTTACAAAGATGGACATCGAGTGTTATCTAAAAATTTTTATCTGAAATGTTGTTTGTCTTTTTTCGCTAGTCTGAGTAGAAAAAAAAATATAAAAAATATATACTTAAGACGCCAAAGTAAGTGGTGACAAAAAGATGATATAACCGAAGATTGGGCACCGACGATATCGCACAAAAAGCATTAATGTGCTAATTATATATATTAGAGGCCAGTCGTGGCGCAGGGGCACAAAGTGTGACTGTAAACGTAACAGGTTATGGGCTCGATTCCAACTCGAGGGAATTAAATATTTAATACAACACGCAATGTCTCTAGAATTCGGCGGTCACGGAGTGTCTTAAGACTAGGTTCCCTCTACTTACCCTGCTGTGTGCGGGAAGCAGCGTGAAGTTGATTATATATATTAGGAATGTACAAGTGCTGAAACCGGAAAGTATGCTAAGAATAAAAAAAATGTTTTTGATTCGAGAGCACTTCCCTAGATTGAAATGTAAAGCGCTTAGGTACCTCTTTATTTTCGAACATCGATTGGTTTAAGTTAAAATTTATAAATTTTATTATCTAACTGTACTTTATCTAAGGGACAATAAATCTTTATTTAAATACGGAAGATTTTTTGTATTAGATCGTTGTCTAATAGGGACAAGGGCCGTAATATAAGGTTTACAAAGTCCGCTAACAAGGAAACGAGCAGGTGATAATAATTACGATATGAAACAAAAAGAATCACCTTACGTAGCACCTTTCGAAGACAGCTGCTTTTAAAGGGAAGTGTCATAAATGACGCCTCAGATGTTTGTTTTACAATGGCCAATAGACAATACTTTTTAAAAATCTTTGTACAGCTCACACCACCCATAGATACGGACTTATGAACACAGTTTATAAAGAATGTAGGACACAATAGGTCGCTTTGTTCTCTTTCCGTTTGAGGGTAGTTGGAGAAATGGTTGCCTTCTTGGTAAGAGGATTCTTTTTTGTTCAGGCTGATGAATAAATTTTCGTTATCTAAGGAACATTGTTCCTCGCCGACAAAGGATGGGGCAGCTGGAAAAACGTATGTCCTATAATAGCTTTCGTCCAATAATTGTTTTTGAAGTGTGTCATTTATTTATTGTGACCGCTGTTGTATGGTCCATGGTCGAAAATTTGGCTTTCAATTTGTAGGATGTTGCACAATATAACGTAATGTAAAGGAAATATTAGGTCGGGGCAAAAGTATTTTCGTATTTTGAATGTATTATTAGTAATCAAACTTTTTTGGCTGTACTGAATGTAACTGGTTGGTTTTAATACCATTAAATGTGACATTCTAAAAATAATACTTTTTTTTATTTTTTAAAAAACAATATAAAATAATACATAGTAGTAATTGAAAATAATATAATCATTTCGCTAAGATTATATCTTTTTGTCGGCTTTATGCTGTATCCCGCACGCAGCAGGGTAGACAGATGGAACCTAGTGTTAATACACTCCGTTTCACACTTTCTGCCGAATTCTGGATGCATTGCGTGTTGAGTGGCAAAACTCAACGCCGCCCTTTGCCTCGATACCAGAGCGAAGAAATGGAAATATAAATTTAAGTAAATATATCATCTCCTCGAGTGGGGATCGAACCCACAACCAGTCAGTTTTACAGTCACATCCTCCTCTTAGATAATAAAAATAAATATATTATGTGGTGTACATTAAATTATCTATATTTTGTCTGGTCTGGAGAGATCGGTACAAATATTGATTGGGGAATGTTTTCAGAAACAGATAAGAAGTTCTTATCGAGTAAATAAATGAAAATTGATAAGTAACTTATAATATTATAAAAAAAAGGGTATTTCCTTATCTTGAAATTGTTAAAATCTTTACAATTTGGTGCATCGGTTCGTGAAACTGTTTGGTAGAGCGAACAACTTAAGTTTATGGCTTTTTTCATTCATCCCCGTTCTAAGAATGACGGCGGCTTTTTGGCGCCTTTAAAATCTTCGTTTTTGTTCTCTTTTTTGTGCAGCTTTTTTAGTAGAATTTGGCGCGAACGATGTTTACTGAAGCTTAATTGCTGATTTAAAAGAAACTTTATACACTTATTTAAGACTTATAAATGACTTATACTATATATATAGAATATATATTTATTTGTAGCATATCAGTTAAATTTCTAAATTGAAACTGTTCCATTTTAATATATACCTGACTAATTCATATGAACATATTTTCATACAACATAAACAGTGTTTATGACAATCATATTCATTAGTGAAGGTCCGGAATGCAGAAATGTCGAAATGGCCGAAAGCGCGATTGCAGGATAATTACTATGGGCCAAGTGCGAATAAAAAGTTGCACGGCCGGTTCAAGGAACCGTATTGGGATCGGCGCTTTTTGAGAGCTTCTTTTAATTTTATTTGTCCGTTAAGAATTTGTTAGATTTTCGATACGAGAACGCTTAATGAGAAATGGAGTTTTATATTCAGAATCCCCTTGTATATATATTCTATATACACTGTTTACAATAAAATTTGTTTCATATCTTGTTTTTTTCTTCTCGTCTACTTAAGCTATGCTTAACTTCACTTCTTAGGATAGACTTTGATATCTACCAACATTAGACATAAATATTTTTTATTGAATTGTTATAAAAGAAATGGTGCAAAGGAATCTTTCAAGTTCTTAGCCCAAATTATTTGTACCCACCGGTTTTATTATTCTTTATTTAATCGAGAATTTTCTATAGAAACTAAAAAACTATTGAAATAATAGTGATTATCAGCTGCCTTCCAGTTCCATAATCAAATCTTCCTCAAAATGAATGACGACTCTAACCGTCCCAAATGCTGTAGATTTTGTATTACCCGTAATAACGCCGCCAAATGCTTAGTTATGTCTCCACGTATATATTGCACGTTGTTTATTTACCATAGTCTATAAACATTGAAATAAGCTTTATTTTGACTTTACACAAAACAAAGGAGATAATATGCCAAGTTCCTTAAGGTCCCGATCGAATCAGTATATATCTCGAGGTGAAAATTTTCACTGGAGGACAGATCGGAAAGCAAAGACAACTTGTGAAATATGTTATAAAAATATATCGAAACATACAACAGGTACTTGTAGCAGATGTTATCAAAAAGTGACGGACAATTAAGTCGTAACACAAATACTGATAGTCTTTTTTAAATGTTTTTTTTATCTTCATTTACCAATTTTTGTTATAACAAAAGTTTTTTTGTTTTTTGGTATTTTGTAGCAGTATTGTGTCTTATTATATGATATTAGATTATGAGATTAGATAAATCTCAATTTGCATGGTTCCGAAGCAAATATAATAAAAAATATTAAATTTTCAATGATATGAAGAATAAAGCTTTCTTTTTGAATTTCTTTTTTGTATTTCTTATAAATATTATGATTTATTATAAATTTTGCTGTTTATTAATAGATTATAGTACAAGCAAACATAATAAAAAAAACCATTTTAATATTCAGGTGCTAGGACACTATGAATAATGTGAAATTTTTACCTAGTAGCGACCGTTTGTGTATGAAACCCCGGGTTAAGAAGATATATAATTCCTTATAAATAATCTATTATTCCTTAGAAAAAAATATACATATAAAAAAATGGTGCTTATATTTCAATCACTAATAAACTTGTTCTAACGATAATGAGCTTGTCATGTTCACTTTTTGCCGTATTGCACGTTCTTTACCATACATCATTTAATTTGATTTATTATGAACATCTTGCCGCCTGTGCGTGAAATTGTTAAATTAGTAAGAAGTTGTCGTGGCCTGAATTTGTAATCTATAGCTTCTTGGATTCTCGAATTAGTTGCTCTATAAAATATGTGGGACAATGTTTGATAAAATGTATAGGAAATTACTTGGACCTTAGTTTTACTTTGTGTTTATTTTTTATTTGAGTTTGTGCGTCTTTTAAATACATACATGTAAGAAAGTTGTATACAAGGAAGATATATGAGAAAATTATAGCCGAATTTATAATGTTCCATAATGGTAAAGTATTCCTATGCGGTTAAGCAGTAAGCTTCAAATTTTGTAATGTAAGTGTATTGAAAGCTGAACATTACTTCAGATACATCAAAGAGAGCGTCCCACCTTCATTAGCTCAATAGAGCCAAGTAGCCAGTTAAGATCAGGAGTAGACCCTGAATTGGCTGAATAAGCGACCCATCTCACCTTGACCCGCACGGGAACAGACAGTTAACGACCGGCCTTCACATTGAATGTCATTTATATTGAAATCTTTATTTGAATTCGCTAGAATTTTTGTGACATCTCAGGAGGAACGTGATCATTTTACAACGAAAAAAAGCTAGAACTGGTAGAAAAATGTAATTTTATGTTTAAATTATTCGATAGAAACTTTTCAATATTCATATTTTATTAGAGAAATATGTATATACTTTGATAGTAATAAGTTATTAATCAGTCAGTAGTAATGTAGATAAATACAAAGCTCTTATATTTATAGACAGATTACACCAAATGAAAACTATCTATGAAAGAGGTGACGATATGTTAGCATCATTAAAATAAATTCATAAGTTATGTCTATCAATAGAAATTATCATATATTCCATTAAAAGTCGGTATTGTTTTCCTATGAAATCGGAAATAATGTACTACGTTATACGTTACGTAGGTTCTTTGCTTACTGTAGGCGACCTACGAAAGACATAAAGAAAAGATTTTTATGAATTTCTATTTAATAAGCCATAATATTTTTTTTTTCAACCCACAGATATTTAATTTGGTACATACCTGTATATGAAACATTCTCATATGTGTTTCCCTATCGAGTTTCGAGATCTCGTCCCAAAATATAACAAATGGACGGAAGAAATCTTTGGAAAAAACGTAATTTCTCTTCAGCTTCTTAACGAAGGGTTTCCACACTATATTAGTCAAGTGTCGCGTGGTGTGCGTTACCGTGTTAGGTGTCGCTAGAAATATCGTCCTGTTTGACTTCTTGCCACTCCCGTTTTGTTACAGATTTATACTTTTCATTTATACCTATTTTGTTATAGAAGACTTATCTCAAGCTTAGATTTGACTACTTAAGTTAAATTTATGGCCATGTAATCATGAATACATTTAGTTTAATAATTTATGATGGGATTTTTTATCATCAAGTAGTACCGTCTGATACTGCGTTTTCCTTTTAACTCTTAAGCGTTATATGAATTATTTATTTGACATTTCATTTCTTAGAAAATTAATCAAGCAGGAAAGTGACATGTGTACTCATGTATGACTTGAGTATTAATTTTCAATTAAATAAAATATCTTATACAATATACTGACGTAACTCGACTGTATTACTTGATTTATTTCAAAGTGTCGGAGCTAATAATAATAATATCTATACTTTTATTCATAATAATATCTATAATAAAGAGGCCAGTCGTGGCGCAATGGCACAAAGTGTGACTGTAAAACCGACTGGTTGTGGGTTCGATCCCCACTCGAGGAGATGAAATATTTACTTAAATTTATATTTCCATTTCTTCGCTCTGGTGTCGAGGTAAAGAGCGGCGTTGAGTTCTGCCACTCAACATGCAATTCCTCCAGAATTCGGCAGAAAGTGGGGAACGGAGTGTCTTAAGCTAATTTTATAATAATAATAATATCTATACTTTTATTATATAAGAGAAAGAAATTTTACATTTTTAAATATTAATTGTTATAAAAAACACATTTAATATCTATTATTATTGACAACTTGTTTTCCACATGCTATTTAAATTTGACTATTTTTACTTAATCCTCTTGTTTCACTTACTTAATGTCATTTATATGAATTAAATTTATCAAACGTGTCAGCGGGACTCGTCGCAGCGTCGCCTGCGGCATATTCTTTTTGTCCCGGCCATAGTTCTAAATCGGGCAACACGGTCTAATTCCGGACAACTATCACCGACTTCCTCTTGCGTAACGTTAAGACAATTGGTTATATACGATACACGTTATCGTTGTCGACTTCAATTTGGTAAGTTGAATGACATTGTATTCATCTTTAATCATATTAGCGTAGGAAGGCGTTTGTTTAACTCTGTACGTTTCGTGCTTGTTATTTTAATAAATATTCTGACGATGAAAATTTATGTCACGTCTTTAGCCAATTAGTTTTAAATGTTAGAATTTAGTTTTATTTTTGTATTCTTCTTTGATGACAGCATTTTATTGTTATTCTTTCGTGGGAATATTGAATAGGATATTGTTTAATATGGGATAGATATGGGTTTAAATAGGTTTTAATATGGTTTAGTGGTACGTAATTATGATTGAACACTTTATGATAATACAACCTGTTTATACATATGTATATCACTAGTGATTGGTGCTTTGTTTGCGTCATTGAATAACCTTGTAATTGCAACGCTGTCGGTATGTAAAAGGAGTGTTCGTGAAAAGTATGTCACACACGTGTCCTGTCTCCTATGCAGAACTGGTCCGTTCTACTGCACTCACTCATGGAATTTAACCCAACTCAATTAACGTTAAAATCTCATTTGAGAGCTCTCTTAAAAGCTTCAATGCTTTGGTAACAGATAATTCCGAATTGTGAGATACTTTCAGTTTTATTTTATGTTTAAAGATTTGATGGTATTTAATTATGACGTTTATGTCTTTTTTAAACTTGGATTAATATTTTTTTATAAAATAAAGATCTTACTTTGGTGCAATGGTGGCTTTCAGATTTTAATCAGTTTTTTTTTGGTATTTTTATGTCTTTACACATAAAAATACCAAATATATAAACAAAACTTTCATTTTGATATTTAATGTAAATTTTATTTTTTAACTTAATGTTTGATTAGGTTTATTCAGTTTTTTATTTATTAACTTTTTTTTCTCTTTCAAATAAGTAAGTACCCACATAACTGGATAAACTACATACATATATGAAACTTATAAAAACGCCTACTTCCGTGTAAACTATAAAGCTGAAGATCATACTTTCCAGATTACCAGATGTCATCATTTAGATAAAATCGTAAGAACAAAGTGTGCGTTAGTAGTAAAGATTATGAAATCAACAAACGTAAATAAAAATTATAAACATAATAAGGGTGTCGACCCGGGAAACAGTACAGGAGTTTACGGTTCGACTCCCCGCACGTGCTACAAACGCATTATATACATCTTGTAGAATGAAGTTGTTTTTTTTTATTGTAATAAAGATACTTTATTGAGCTAATGTTTCAGAAATCTTGAAGTTTTTTGTGTTGTGTTTTGTTTTATGTTTCTTTATGTTATGTTCCGCATGTCACCGAGTAAGCAAAGTAAAAAAAAAGCCAACCTAGTGCTAAGACACTCCGTCTACCACTTTTCGCCCAATTTTCGAAATATTGCGTATTGATTGGCAGAACTAAACGCGCTGCGTTTGTCTAGTTCCCATGGTGAGAAAATGAAAATAATTCATCCCCGAGTGACAATCGAACCTACAACCATCACGTTTATAGTCAGATGTTTCTTTATATTCTATTCAGTTTATTTATGTATTTTAAAACAGAACTCTCTAAAACTTACATCAATGAATATTAGACATAAAAACGTTAGCTGTCGTATGCGGCCACGTTTCGCAGCCAATTAAGTTTTTTTTACCCTAAATTAAGTTTTTAATTTTTAAATAAGTCGTTAGCGTTAGTTAATCTTATATAAAAAATTTGAGTGTATTAATTTATTATTCGTGATTGTCGTTGTTTTTACAGTGCTGTGACATATTATATAATTATTATATAATTAATAGATAACAATCTGAGGATGCCAGACGTGGCACAAGCGTGTGACTGTAACCGCGACTCGCTGTGGATTCGACTCCCACATGTGGAAATGGAACATTCAATATTTTCATTGACTCGCTTTGATAACGAGGCAAAGCAACACGCAATGCGTACTGGATTCGATGTAAAATGGAGAACAAAAGTATCTTAATGGGAAAGGAGTTCTTAACACTTTTAGTAGCCTACCCTACTTCCCTGTGCGGTATACAGCGGGAAGCTAAAAAAATACTAATCTGTACATATATGAAGAATTTTCTAACTTTACTCGAACTTCAAGCATCATAATGATATCTAAGAAAACTAGTTCATATCTAAACAGAGCCATAATAGATACACGTATCCAAAGAAAATATAGCATTTCTCCGCTATAGTGACTCCGTTAGGGCCACTCCATACTAGGACGAGACGCCATTGGCGCCAGTGTGGGTAAACATTTTTTCTAACAAATATGCAAATTATTATGAATAAATGGCTTACCTTTTTAGAAAGTAAAGTATTGTACATGTGCAATGAGCTTTGAACAGTTATTATATATTCGAACTCGTATGTATTCCACGTTTGGAAGGCTTTTTTATTTTTTTTACAGTTTTTATTTTGTTTGTTTTAAATTATTAGCTTATTATTGGTTATATTGTCTTTGTAAATTTATCTCCTAACATAATATTAGATAAATATCAGGTTACAAAAATATTTTACGATATTAGACATTTCATGTATCCAGATCAGAAGAAATATATATACAATTAAAATGTTCTTAATTAATATCTTTTACACTTCAGAACATACATAATAATAAATTCTTTTCTTTAGAACAAATAAATATTTATTTTAATAAAACATAATATAATAATCATAAATATAAAAGTTTGAGCTAATTAGAAACTAAAACTGTTTACATGTTAAAGGTCTTGCATGTTTTTGCCGCAACGACTTCCGAACCGTATCTAGTCTATTCCAGCTAGATACCGTCTTGCGCACGCGCCGATGAGCGCAAACTAATTAATACATGCCCTTCTAGCTTTTCATTGCTGTGCAGACGCGTTTTTGTTAAGATGTACGAGTGTTTTTTAAAAGGCGAGGCTTATACTCAGAACGGATTGGTATTTTATTACTATTACTACCGCTTGGCACGCGACAACTATTTATACGATCTATTTGATACTCTCTCCGCTGGGTACGGTCTATTTTTGTATTCTTCGAAAAGAAATGCATTGTGACGACTTTTACACTTTTTTTTGTACGTGCACGAAAAAGATTTATTAAATATGATAAAATTTAAGCATTCTAATTATTTTCGTTAAATCTTTATTAATTATATCAGTTTGATTATCAGGATAAGTGAAATCTTTCAATACTAAGTGAATGATATCTAATTAAAGAAAATTTCAGAACTCAAAAGACCACCCGAAATACAATCACAATGGACGATTGCGAATGTTCAATATGCGGCTATCTGTACAAGTCGGCCGATTAAAAGTCGTTCAGTTAAAAGTCAGTTGATTAAAAATTGACCAAATAAAACGCAAGCGCATTCCGACGAGGTGTTTGACCGCCCGCTCCCCGAGTCTAAGGCGATTTTTTTTCACCTACCATATACGATGGTAGACTGACGATCGGGCTGACGTTAAGGTATAACGTGAAGGTTTACATGGGATCTTTTGATTTCATAATCTTAATGTAATTTTTGACAGCTCTGTTGTGTCGGATATAATGTTTTTACGGTGTCCGCGATCGCGCCAGTAACAGCTATATACGTATGCGAGTACGAGCAGTGGTTGTGTTTTATGATTTTCAATTCGTAATTATGTCCTTATAACTTCAAAGCACGATCCGTGGCAGACAGGTTTTTTAGTTGAGTTTGGTCTTACTTACATTTGTGTTGTTAGGTTGTGAATGAAGTAGGTGTATTTTCTTCATATTGATTTAGTTCATATTATTTCATTTATTTAAGTGGGAGTAGGGGATATTTTAGCAAGTATTTGCTTAAAATTTTATTTGGCTTTTTAGAAAACGTTTAGTTATTTGCGGTTTGTTATTGTAACTTTAGAGTCGCTAACTCTTGAATACACTTTATAATTCGGCACGTAATTTAATACTTAACTGTTTAACATTTTTTGCTTTGCACAAACCGTAATACTGACCTTTTCGTGTGGCAGTTTCGTAAAATTGATTGAGTTAAAGTTAAATTTCGTTGTCAAAAGAATCCTTTGTAAATTTGAGTATATAAAGTTTATAAAATGTAGAGCGCTCGCTGTTTTCTGCTTCGCGGTCTTACTATAAGTGACTTTGATATTTGTAATATTTTATTATTTAATATTAAATACTCTTATATGATATTTTAAAGTAATTCTCACACATTTCAATTTAATTAGGTATTTTCAAAATATTTTTGTACAATGTTTGTGTATGCAGAGATGCAGAACCACTTTGTGAACCTAGTTTAAATGACAGTAAAAAGTATAATAAATTTATATTTTACATGGATACATCAAGGTACCTTGGACTATAAACAGATTGGAAATCTGTGTAAAAAGAAAAAAAACATCTTAATATTGTAGAATATTTTATAATATAAAAAAGAATTCTAAAAACATTTTGAAAAAGAGATTAAATTGTATTCGACTTATTTTTCTACAGGTACATTAATATTTTCTATAGGTACATTCGAAAATGAAGTACAGTAAATATGTCTTCTACATAAATCAGTTCTATTAATAACCAAAAACTATCGCAACATCCTATTTTGTCACATTAAAAACATTTCGCACATCCTTCATAGGGAAGTCCATATCCTTACTCACGAATTGAATAAACAACGATTTATAGTTCAATAGCGTCTCATATGCTCATAACTCCTAAATCTTAATCCCAAAGGTTATAATACCTTGTGGTATTTGAAGTAAATGACCGACAATGAGTATGCAACGTGCGTAGTTCACACCATACATGGCTTATGGGTTATGTACGTGGGTTGACACTTTAACGGTCAAGGGCAAACCGTCCGTCCCGAAGGTCGCGCCATTGACCGAGCTCCAAATTTTGCAAAAATATTTACTTAAAAACGTACTATCAGATTATTTAAGTCACTTCACTATATGTTCTTACCTCATAAACACAAAGTCCAGTTTACCAGAAACAATACAAAGACAATAATGGCGTTTCTTAAGTTAATATTTGCATTAGCATTAGATACTACTTAAGTATTCTAAATCTTAATGTTTTAGAACATTGCCATTTGAAATGTTCATTTTTGCTTAAGTTTATTAGTGCTTATTTCGATAAAGCTGATAATATATTATAATTAATTATATAAATGTAATAGAGTATTCTTAAGTAAATTTAGTTACATATATGTATCTGAAATGCCAGGATAAATTACAAATAAAAGTATGACTATTGCACTTAAATATTATATATTGTTGAATGGTAAGTTTATTTACAAAAAATAACACTATATTTTTTCTATCGTCCTAAAACATCGCATAAAATCATCATAAGAATGGAAATCACAACTATTAATAAGTACCTAATTAATACTAATACGTCCACAATCATAGAAATGCAGAAGATACTCGTACTATTTATTTGTAATAAATGAATAACATTACCAAAAGTGCAATCATATTTCATATTTGAAAAGACATTTTTCTCAGTACTTTTAATATTAATATATGTGATCTTAAATAGACATATCGCTAAATCACTCCTCAAATGCAACGTATTTCTTTCTAAGACAGCTAAATAAATCTTAAAAAACATGACATAGCAAAGTCAAAAGGATAGTACCATTTTATATGCATCGGAGATGCTGGCATCCATCCAAACCATCCTCTTAAGAGTAGGTGAAATTATTTAAGGATAATCCTAAAATTAGATACCATCCATAATCTAAAATGAAATTACAACTTTTTCTTCTTTAACAATGTTTCATTTCCATCTCGGTTGGCTTTGGTAATAAGAAATTGGACCCGTAAGTCCCTGACTCGGGAATAAAAGAAAAATAAACACCTTGATCATTCCGTTTTTACCGCAGCCTTGGCAGTGAATGTATTTATTTTACACCTTATATTACTCAGATTAACTTTTAAATAGCTTTTAGTTCGCTTGCGGTTTGGATAGCGTCTTATATTTTGTTTCCTTTGTCATATAACGAAATTGAAAATAGACTGTGCGTAATAATAGTGTTCGAATCGATTTCATTAATAATATATACATACATACATATTGTAACAGAAAATCATTTAAGCTTTATGCCACAGAGGTCATGAACGAGTGACTTCGAGTTACAGGGCCGTCGCTTTGAATACTTTTCATTTGCATAATGTCTACATCTTGCGCATAAATGATGTATTTGTTTTTGACTTTTTGTTCACAAAAGAAAGAAATGAGGCTATTATAGAAGTACTAGTTAATACTTGCCGATTTAAAATTACTTATGTTTTCTTTCTTTCTTTATTTATTAATATTTGTTTCTTATCTCAAATAAATAATGCTTATTTGCATTGGTAAATAATGTTGTTTCGATTTGTTGATGATGTGTTTAACATAATAAACGCTTGTATTACGATTTAGGCATATAGAGTAAGTAGTATCTTAATAATTACATCGGTGTAAATTTGGAAATATTTACACAAAGATGTGATAATTAAGTACTATAAACAAAAAAAGTTAATTGAAATGGTGATTTGCTTTGATCTAGAGACTAGAGGGAACACTTTTGAAAAATGAAATAAGAAAATATAATAATAGACAATGTTATATGACATCTTTTTGGTATGTCTAACAGTCATTGAACTGAGCACAGTTTTCTTTAACTGTTGGCTGCATTACAGGAACTGTTGGCAAACCGTCATTACTATCTAAAAATATCAAACCACGTGTATTTTTAAAGTGTCCCAATATAATCTTTAGAAAAACATACTTTATGAATCACTGCCAAAATGTTATTTAAGGTTACTATTTCACACACTCTCAAATGTGTGTGTACATTATTCACGAAATAAATAAAATATTATTATAAGTAAAACAATATATTTTTTTTAATATTACTCAAACACTAGCTTAACATAAGTGAAGTAACATGACATAGATCAGCACCATATTTAGTAATAACCATTGAATCAACCAATCAGTTGATATCAGCTACAGATCTGACGTCTGCAGTATTTTCTACTTTTACTGTGAGAGAATGCTGCAGTAGTAACATACTACTATAGTAATTGCAAGATTATTTGTAATATTGTTGGCTCCTAGTAGACATTTTAGCGGCCCCAGTAAATAATGGTAAAATTTGTAATAAAGAAGAGATCTCTTCTGCCCGGAGCAGAAGAGATCTCTTCCACCCAAAATTTGTCATCACATTAATGCCAATTTTATCACTAAAATAGATTACTGTTTCAATTCAAGTTTCAAATTTCAACGCAATATTAAAAATTGATATTAATTCTATACTGTTTTCTATTAGACTGCTATGTGTCTGATACATTCAATGTAGACAGACGTCCCTCAGGACAGTTTTCCAGTCTCTGTTTTAACAATATCTATTAAAAGATCAATATTCTTAATTAACAAAATATGTTCTGTGCTTCAAGAAAATCGTTTTATGACTAGAATATAATTTTAGTATTCCCAGCGGGTCAATGTACTTTTTAATATGATATCTTGTCTGGTAAAGCTGTACGCTTAGGGCTTCAGACTCGTACGTCATTCGTGTAATCTTTTGCCAACTTATACTCTTCGGGTCAAGGTAGGTCGTCTCGTAGAAGCGATGGAGCTCTTAGTCCATTAATTAAGTGTAGGATTAACTAGAATGAGGAACAGAAGGAGTGAGATGAGGAAGTGATGGCAGTGAAGGATAACATCAATAAGATCGTTACTGTGAAACTTCGCTTTTATTTTGTCAAAAAAACTTTGTTTATTTAAAATACTTCAAAACGTTTTGAGAAACTCGTGCTTATGAGTCGAAAAACCTTTCCTATACCTACACATATAAATAAGTTTATCTTTTCATATGCATACATTTTATTTCTGAATATATCAACAGTATTTAAAATTTTATGGAATTGGTTAAAATTGTAGTTTAAACAAAAATGGATAAATAATAAACTATACAAATTTGCATAATTCTATTTCCTACAATGGCTAATGAAAACTTCTGGTTATCGTCAAAAGACACAACATTGTGATTAAGTTATAATCGATTACTGCATTCATATTATTAAGATTTTTTTTTTATAATATTTTTTCTTTTAATCATACACGAAGCCTTATGTCTCAGCTATGATGTTAGTTGCGCACGCAATTTTCATGTGTTCTAATAGAAATTACAATACTATAAATATTTAATACAATAAACGCTAGTCAACTGGCAATATTTTTAAGCAATTAGGAAATTAAAAGTAGATTGTTATTATTTAGATATTAAATTTTGCTCTCTTGTCGTATAAGGCAGTATCTCTATTCTTTAAACAACAAACGTTCACCCATATTTTATTTAGATAGGTATTTATATAAGACCAACTCTGCAAGAGCGAAAAAGTAAAGCGCATAGCTTCACGTCGTCTTATTTTTGATAACTCGTCGCGACAAGACAATCCAAATAAAAAATGCACTGTTCACTTTCTGAATATATTTAATATTATGTCGCAGCGTACTTAGTTCCGGGTTCGATACCCCTTTTGGTCTAGATATCAGATAACTAAACACTTAGCATTCGTCCCTCCTAGCAATGAAACCGCAAATCTGACTCCCTAGCTTACAAGACATTCTTTCTCATGCCCTACCGTAACTAATATTATTGAGGTTAGCTCTGGTATCTGTTACATTTCATTTACTAGCAATTTGTACAGACCACATTAGTTTCTTTATACAACATTGGGTTTACATCTATGGTTAAATATAATAGTTTATTTTGATGCACTGTTTCTAATATTCTTTGGTAATATTCTGTGGTGTATGTTATAAATCTACTATTATATAATTTCTAATATAATTGGGCCATTTCATTTTACGTATTAATGTCGAACCGCACAAAAGCAGGATGTTTAACTAATTTACGCATACTAATACTTTTAAATGCAAGCCGTCTTCTCTAAATTGTTATCAATGATTTCCAATGATCTCTGACATGAGAGTTAATGACTGCAGAATGTGCTAACAATTTCTTTCAATAGAAGAAGGATTATGAAGAAGATTCAAATAATAATGAATATTCTTGCATCATTCAAAATATTCTCATATTAACATCGTATATGCTCGTGTCTATTTCCGCTTTTTGTCACGCTAGTTACGTAGCTACATATATATAAAGTAAGTGTAACACCTGCCGCGATGTCTTTTATATTTAACTATGTAGCATAGAGTGCTTGTCCGAGTGTCCGCTTACGGCACGTGTCCTGCAAGTTCAAGGGCGGGCGGCGTTCGTTGCTCCGCAGTTTTTGCGCGCTGGTGGGTGAGCAAAATGTATCGCTGCTTCGCTTTGTTGGGATATTTCATGTTATCTAACGTCTTTTTTTTTGCGTTACCTGTATATTGTATATATATACGTCTTTAGCTATTTGCATGTAAAAGATTGGGCGATATCGTTATTGTTCTAAAATGATATTATAATATTGAAATTTTAATACTCAGGATCTTTTAGTATAATTTTTTTGGTTTATGAATTTTTTTTATGTGTTTTTTTATGTAGGTAAAGTATATGAAGAATTAGTTTTAGAAAGAATTAAAGTTTTTATTTTATAATGTTGTTGTTTTTTTAAGGCCAATTACATATTACGTGAGATTTTTTTTATTAAATCCATCGTAATTGCATTCAGATAATGGTTGTAGGTTTAGTCCTATAATATTTTAACAAAACGAAAAATCTTAAAATTCACTTTGGTGTCAAGGCAAACTGCAGCTGTGAGTTTCGCCACTTATCACCCAATGTCTCCAGAACTCGGCGCCAAATGGGGAATACTCCATCCCCCATTTGGGTCTTAACACTAAGTTCCCTCTGCCGTGCTGTATGCACTATACACTGTGACACAAAAAAAATGATATCGTCTTGACTAAACAATGCAATTGATCTATTAAAATATATGTTACAAAAGTAGCGTTTAAGAAAACGAAAATGAAAATAGTGATCTAGCCACATTTCTTATTAATAATTGCAATTAAGCTCACAATTTTTACAAAACACGGGGACTGGCGCGCGAATACTAGTACAATTTAAAATTTATCTTCGTTGCATCATTTATCATATCCGAGCGACATGTTCTCAGGTTATTGCGATCTTCTCGTTATTTTTTTGCCACCACATAATAAAACAGGGAATTTCATATATTCTACATCTATAGATATAAGGGTTAAATTGGCTGTATAAAAATATTTCAATGTGTACCGCGCTTGTTCATTCAAAAACACAATTTGTCATTCTCGCTTCCTTGCATTCCTGAAGGATATTAGTGGAGAAGTTATTTGTTAACATGATTTTTTAACTCCAGTACTACATAGTATGAGGTTGTTTGCTTTTATTCGATGTATAATGTTTTATTTTTTTTTATATTTTGTGATTAATTGTTGCTTTATTTCACAAATGTCTGCTAATTGTACGGGTGGTTTTTTGCTTGTTTACTATTAAATTGTTACTGATCCTTTGAATACATGGTATACAGCTCTGTAGAAATGTTTCTATATGGTGCATTATTATTAAAACAATAAATGAATTCGGCTTGTATTATCTATACATCTTCATACATCTTCTGCATTTTTAATCCTAGACAATCTGTCTTATATTTTTGAGGTAGATCATCTTGTTGTCCATTTTAAATCCGTTCTCCATAACTTCGATCACTTTATGGGAGGAAGTGTCACTAACTCTAAACTTAGCCCAACCTATCTTATAATATTGATATTTGTTTTGTACAAGTATGGTCAGTAAATTTGTCGGTAATAAATGTAGTTTTAACACACTTTTTGTAAAATGCTAAAGTCTTAATTCATTTGTCAGTTAAATTGAACCCATAACGATCGTTGGACTGTACAGTGAACAATGGAACTGTGCTATGATAATGTCAACTAATTATCTATTAAAATAGTGAGTGTTACTTATAATTATTTCGTCTTTGGTAACCGAACAATGTACGTTGGACAATCAGACCGTGAAGATATCTACATATATTTATTACTACGAATTAAAATTGAAGTTAAAACTATAGCTAAATACGAGGGTATTTTTAAACTATTTGTAATATAAATATATTACAAATAGTTTATTTGTAGTAAAAATTGCTTTTGCCAAAAGCAACTACTACTAACTTTAGTAACATTTTATGGTTCTTTTCGTTATTTCCAAACTGAAAAAAAACTCAAGGAAACTAATATCGAAAATATTATAAGCAATGGAATGCTAAACGAAACTTGTCTCCGTACCATGCGTGGGATGCTGAGTCAGATGGACGATACAATCGCCTAAATAGTGGCAAGGACGAATTCCATATGACATCTCCGTTTCATGATTAGATTTGTTTTTTTTTATAATTTTAATGATTCTACGACTATCACTGACATCACTTCCTTCTTTACTATGTTTGGAGTTTTTAGTTCTAGTAATATTTTGTGTGTCGTATGAAAATATTTATTTTTGTATTCTTGTTTAATTATGTATATTTTTTGTTAACATTACCACACTGTGATGATTAGCAAACGTCCGCCATTCGCTCAACATTACAACTTTAATTATAATACAAATTATAAATGATTAAAAATTAGTTAAATCTAAAATGATATTAGAATAGTAATGAATATGAACAATTATTAAAACTAACTCACATGTTATATCGTAAACTTATCACAAACACATAAATTATCATTAAAATTAGCCATCTTAATTAACTATGTACGAGCTTAATGAACTTACATTACTTATAAATATTTATCAGTGGGAAATTAAAATATAAAATCATATAGAGGCCGTCGTCCTAGCGCAGTGATATAAAATATGTATTTAACTATTTATAAGTAATGTTTCGCACTTATGACGGAAAGTGGGGAACGGAGTGTCTTAGGGAGTAAGGGGTAATAACCTAGTGCAGGTTCGCTCAGCGAGAATAAGCGTATAACTTAAAAAAAAATGGAGAAGCAAGTATATGCTTCTTTATCTTAGAATTAGTACAATCGTTACATCTTTAGTGATTTTGGATATCATGATAAAAAGTTAAATTAAATCAGCTTCACGCTATCCCGCACACAGCAGGGTAGACCAAGGGAATCTAGTGTTAAGACACTCTGTTCCCCACTTTCCGCCTAGTTCTGGAGGCATTGCTTGTTGAGTGGCGGAGCTTGACACCAGAGCGGAGAAATGAAAATATAAATGTAAATAAATATTTCGTTTCCTCGAGTGAGGATCGAACCCACAACTAGTCGATTTTACAGTCACACTTTGTGTCCCAGGGCCACGATTGGCCTCATATGGTGTATATCATGATAAACTAAACTAAACTAACTTCATGCTTTATCTCTAGCGGGATAGTCAGAGAGAACTGGGCGCCAAACGCTACGGTCTCTACATACCTCTTTCTCCTCGTCCATTGTCATGAACCTCTTCATACATGCCCTCCGGGAGGTCCTCATGCTTTTTACGTGACCTTTCTCCAGTATCTTTGATACTGTGTTTTCGAAGATCAACCGAGGTCTCTCCCTACCTCTCTTACCGCTCACTTTTCCATCATAAATCTTTTTTGCCATTCTTTCATCACTCATTCTTTCGACGTGCCCAAACCAGCTGAGCACGTTCTTCTTCATTCTCACCGTGACATCCTCGCTAGTACCTGCCATTCTGTGTACCTCTTCATTGCGGATTCGATCAGCTAAGCTGACTCCGCATATCTTACGAAGAGATCGCATCTCCACAGCATTCATCTTTCTTTCATTCTTCTTCTGTAATACCCACGTTTCGCTGCCGTATAACAGAGTCGGTACCAAAACTGCATTGTGTACGGCCAAACGCGCAGTTGTTCTGACGTTTCGCCGTCTCAGCAATGCAGCTAAGGCTCCGTTAACCTTGTTACCGGCAGCAATACGCCTTTCCACATCCATTTCGTATCTTCCATTTCTACTGAACATACTTCCCAAGTATACCACTTCATTCACTAGTTCTAATATCTTACCATTTACACTGATCTTGCATTCCGTCCTTTCTTCATCTCTTTCAAAAATCAGAACCTTTGATCAACCGAACCGTATATCATGATGAGTGTAATAATATCTAAGACCCCAATATATAGACGTTTCGTATTTTCTGCGGCCCTAAAGGGCTTAACTACATATAAAAAGGCTTTCAAGCGTTGAGTCACTAATATTTTGAGTATTCTGAGAACTAACTTATAATATAGGAAGAAACAAATAGAATTCATATTCAAAGAATCGCTCGTCTTTAATATTTTCCTTTACCTATCTGTGTGAGCTTAGTATTCATGTTAAAAGGAATATTCTGTTGAAATACCAACTATATGACAAAACCAAACCTGACGTCTCTCGAAAGACTAAAACACATTTATTATTCTTTTTATCTATTGCAGACTCCATTTGGATCGAGTTTCATCAATAGACAATGTTAAAGTTTTTGTACCACCTAGATTCGTATAAGCTAACGTTAATATAATATATCTATTTATATATATCGCACATAGCAGGGTAGACAGAGAGAACCCGGGAACCTAGTGTTAAGACACTCCGATATCAATTAAAACACTTTCCGGTTTTACATCAACGCAATGAATTTGTATTATTACGAGATATCTTAGAATTATTTTTTTTAATAACGACTCTCAAGGGCATTGTATAAATAAACATAGCGTTTTGACATATTTCGATATGCATTCAAGATTAGCTAGCGATATGGAAGGAATTCGCCGTCGTTTCACGTAATTAATCGATTAATCGTGCTCTAATCGTGGCGTGGTAACAATTAATATGTATGTCTTTTTTTATTTACAATTGTTATTATTATTATTTATTTATTTTTTTGGGTTATGAAATATCTGCAAGTATTTCCCGATAGAGCAGGTTAAAAGATCGTGGCCAAAATTGAACTGGACTTTCCGTTCGTATTTAGACACTGTCTTGATGAATACTCATTTTAATATACCTCCATACTTTTCCGAATTGCAATCGATCAACTTAAAATCAAAATGAACCAACCAAAAAAAAACATAGGATACAATACGTATATACCATGAAACATTTGTATACTATTCCAAGATGGAATTATATTTTATTTAAAAAATTACGTTTAAAGTTGATATTGGTATAATTTTACCTAATTTGTAAATGAGTTGCCAGGCTGTCGTAATGCAGCAGCACAATCTCGGTTTGTAAATGCGACGGTTATGGGTTATTTTCATTTTCTCGCTTTAATAACAAGTCCGAGAGCGGCGAGTGAATGTCGCTACTTAATACGAAATGTCCTAAGAATTAGTTGTAAAGTGGGTAACGGAGTGTCTTAACACAATGTAGGTTCTACCTACCTTCCCATATGCGGAATTCAGCCTGAAGCTAAACAAAACAAAAAACTTCTATTACTATTATCACTTTATTTGTACTCCACAATATATATTCTATCAATAACATGACTATTGCCATCACCAAATTATCATTTCGCACATGTTATTAGCCGTTTCCTATGTATGGGAAACGGATGGCGTCTGCTCTATGTGGGAGGACATGAGTATAATTCTTGAAATCCACACTTAGTGCTTATGCTTTATGTGAGTCAGGGGTCAAAGGTCAGTTGCGACTAGTTATGTTGAGATAAAAATTTAATAATGCTCGTTCTATATTACGTTGTATGTTGTTTTGTTTTTGTATTAATTATTTGACATATTAATCACTATATTAATTTGGGCATTCCAGTATCATATTCTACTTGCTACTATGTTTGCGGCGGTCAACGTCGATCAACCTAGGTACACCCTCTATCTTACTCACCACTCTTGCTCCATAAATCTTTTTAGCGATTCCTTAGTAACCCTTTCTCCCGACTTGCCCCAACCCTCTGGGCATGTTATTCTATATTCTTACTGTCTCTGTACCTGCCATTCGGTGTAACTCCTCATTGCAGATTCGATGGACTACTGACTACACATATCGAACCTAAGAGATCACATCTTGCGTTCTTTTATAATAATCACGTTTCGCTTCCGTATAATAGTTTGGTACTAGTGCTGCATTGTAGACTAATGTGCAGCTTTGCTGTCGTTTTGACATCTTATCAATGTAGCCAAGGCACCGTGAAATCTGTTATCGGCAAAAACACCCCTTTCCACACATATCGTATCTTCTGTATCTAGTAAAGATATGTCTCTGATATTAAAAAAAATAATGAAGTGGTACATCTGGGAAATAGGTCTATCAATATTTTTAGTTTAGTAAGTAACAATACAATTTCTAACATAACCGTTATATTTACAATGAAGTAACTAAATACATTGAATTGAATATTAATATTGCTTGGTAAGGTTGATTGATGTCACCTTTGCAGTTCAGGGTCCTTAAACCTTGCATCAGTATAATTTATTATGCCGTTATGTCTTCATTCGCCACTTTGTAGTGCACAAGCAAGGGCCTACCTTTACTAGTATCGTAAAACGACAGGTTGACGACCCTGACCACATGAATTATGAAAAAGTAGTAAAGAATTCACTGGTCGCTCATAAAATCGCCCATTCCGGATAGTGCCGAAATATCCCAACATCCATTTTTTACACATAATCTTATTATGG
Organism: Heliconius hermathena; assembly: GCA_013403705.1. NCBI lineage: Eukaryota > Metazoa > Arthropoda > Insecta > Lepidoptera > Nymphalidae > Heliconius > Heliconius hermathena. The sequence continues at coordinate 864,746 of JAAIXJ010000013.1, read as the reverse complement.
TCCCAGAAGTACAAAATTAAAGGTCAAAGGGATAACAAACAAAATGAAACATTGATTCCATTTTTACTCTTATTTTCGGTGAAATAGTAATATTAATAGTGTATTTTTGTACTATTAGTAAACAGAGCTTTAATTTTGTCCAGAGACTTTCATTTCCTCGCTCTGATAATAAGTGCAGATAATATTATAAGTAAAGTGCAGCGTTAAGTTTCGCCACTCAACACGCAACGCCTCAAAAAATTCGGCTAAAAGTGGGGAACAGACTTTTTTAAAACTTTAAGAAACTTGACAAAAGTCTACTTTAGCTATTGATCCCTTATTTTGATACCAATTCGTAAGGCTAGGTTTGTTCGTAATTAATCTAAGATTTTGATAAACATGAGGATTCTTAAGAATTGCCCTTGACCGACATCACTTAACTAGCCTTCTAACTTACCTAACCCGTTTAACAAGATGCTTCACGGTAACAGAAGTGCTTAATAGTCTTAGGCTTGAAGCACGAATGAAATTACTTTTAACTTTTATCCAGTCTGACTTGTTTTAATAAAGTATATTTTTTGTTTTAAATAATGATTTCAATAATCATAGTGCTGCAATATCACAATGTGAATTAATTATTAAAAACCGTAATATGGAATATACCTACTTCTAAAGCCAGACAACGAAAAGTAAGAAGAGAAATGAGCAAAGATATAAAAAAGTACTTTAATGGTAAAACTTCAATAAAAAAACCCGGTCAGGTTTGAGTGGGACTCGCCGACCGGGAGTTCCATACTTGTTTCATGGTTGTAGATGTAGATCAACAGGAAGTACAACTTAAAAATATTGACAAACTTAACTTATTACGTGTATTTTCATATTTACAAGAATATTCATGCATATTTCCTACGATATACAGCAAAAACAATGTTTGTTTTAAGTGCGTTTTCTTATAAGCTTAACTTTAATGGGTACAAAGGTACTGTAGGTAAAATGTCTAGGATTTGATAATAATTTCAGTTTGATATCTCTAGACGATTTTAAGAAGAATAATCTTGACAGACAGACCACAAAGTCAGGTCAGTTTTTCCTTTTGAGGAATCTTAAAAAAGTACCTAGGACTGATCGTAAAGTTAATTAAAAAATAAACAATTAAGTCAGTTTCACGCAAGGTAGGCAGAAGGAATCTAGTGCTAAGACATTCCGTTCTCCATTTTCCGCCGAATTCTAGAGGCATTGCAGAACTCAACGCCACGCTCTGCTTCGACATCAGAGCGAAGAAATGAAAATATTTAATTTTCTCTAGTGGGAATCGAACTCACGCCCTGTAGCGCGTACAGCCACACTTTGGGCCCCTGCGTCACGACTGGCGCCAAAAAGTTAATTTGATAAATTATAATCTCGTTGTTTATTAGTCTTTGTTAATTAAGCGTAATGCCGACACGTGTGAGCTTCCCAAAAAATATTTAGGCCGTGTGATCCTTGCGATCCTTTGGGTTTAGTCATATATACACATGATTATTAGCTATGAGTAATTACTTAGAGTGTATTAGGTCAGGCTTGTGGAAGTTTAGAAGTTGTGTAATAGTAGCGCTAAGTTCATGGCCAACATTCCCATTCAGTGCCTAAATTAAATAAGACTCAATTAATTTATGGTCTACGAGGACTTATGATATTAAAGCTACCGACTGACATTTTTTTAATTAACGAACCGGTTATTGTGTTGTTAGGATTTGTTTTATTACAGCAAAAAAAGTGAATGTTTAGAAATTAAGGAAAACAGAAACATTTTACGTTCAGATTAATCTCATTGATTAGAGTGACTTATTATGTATGTAATAACTTAGTCAGATGTGAATCATAATTTAGAATCTGTACCTAATGCAAATGACTAATTTAAGTATGAATGGAAGACTTGTCTCGATACTGCGAAGTCATAAAAAGTAAAAAATGACCCCATGTGACGTTTCCTTAACGATAATTCCCATATACGCATGTGGGCATGTCATTGATATTTTTATATCAAGTGATTGCTTGTAATGCGACCAGTATTTGTAGCATTAAATATTAAATATGCATAATTAAATCATAGCGCAAATATTTCTGTTCTATAATTAACTACGATATCGGAAAAATATGTAAGTTAATTGTGATATAATAGGCTCAGTCCGTGATTGATCATCTGGTTGAGCGAAATACACCCTAACATTGTTATTTATCATTAGATTTTAAATATTTTTCTGACTTCTAATTAGATGTCATGATTTTTGAACCAAACTTAAAATGAATGATTATTAACTTAGAACTTTGCAAATATATCTCTGTTAATTTATTTATTATCTACTTACAATCATGAGTTACCTAATACTGTCCAGTCCGAAAATAAACTTGCAACAATGTGGACTGTAATGTTCTGTTGAGTTTAGGTAATATCAGCCTATAAACTATGCAACACGTCACTGTTTGTGCTCAGGTATGCCTTTGTAATCTGCGCTCGGTTTTGATTCGGACACAAAGCTGATACCTCAATTAGATAGAATTAGATAGATAGTTGTTGTTGTATTGGATTGTTTAAAATTATAATAAAAACATTTATTCCTTTCCTTTGATATTATGTATGAAAGGAGCCGATTCTATTATTAGTTGATAATTTATGCCATTTTTTCAAATTTAATTATCATAAAAAGAAATTTGGTGCTTCATTAGAACTAATGAATAAATAGAGTTGAAAAAAAAATCTTAAACAGACATTTAAAAAATCCAACAAGACTGTATATTGTATGTAAAATATATGTTTATACTCAAACGCTTAATATTATTTTAAGGGTCCTAGAACCTTGGACATATGATGTTTCTTATCAGAAAAGGACGTTGCCATTTAAATAATAATCATACTTATTGCTGTGTAATTAAAGTTTAATTTTCCTAGGCATTAAAATCAATTGACAACAAGTACGATGAACAGTTTTCACATTCCGTGTTAAAAATTTTCCTGTTTTCACATCCGCCATTCTTTTCAATCAAGTATTTACCAGTTATATACAAGGACGTTTATTATATTTATCATGTATACAAAGTGTAAAACAAAGTCGCTTCTAAGTGTTGTACGAGCATAACTTTTAAACTTTTACTGCATTTCTCATGGTTTTACAATTTTCACATTACAATTAGCTATAAGTACGCTGTAAAAAAAATCAAAAAATCATTAAAAGTTAATTCGTGGTTAGTAAGAGACAAGTGTAAGTTATTTTTTGCTCATTTTTAACACTATACTATTACTCACTATCCACATTACACAAGATGGCCCACAACCTTTTTTTGGTATTGATTTGTTATTTTTTCATACTAGACGGACTCACCCTATTATCTATGTTTGTTTTAAACTTCCTACATATCAATGGCGTGTAGTTTTCATTCATAAAGTATTAAAAGTAACGTTTATCTGTTCACATCGTTATCAAGAGTTATCAAGGGTCGCCCTTCGCGGAAGCGAGGTTATCCGTATCGACTGTCGAATGTCGACACTGATGATAACCAATCACGAGGAAGGAATCGGATTTAAAAAAACACTTTGTAAATATAATTTGACACCAAATATCTTTGTCGGGTCTTAATAACTGATAATGGTGGAACGACTTATTTAAATTTGACTATAATATACTCTGTTTCTATTTATATGGAGCTTTGTTTTGATTGAACTGTCATCTATCATTTTGTTATTTTGATTTGTTGGTTTAGATCGTTTGTGAACTTTTGATATTAACATTTGTTTTCTTTTATTTAGGCATGTGAGATAAGTTTACGGAGAGATGGAGTGATAGGTTATTCCATTTTGTACTTTCCACTCATTTTAGAATGTTCGAAAAACTTAACGGCATATATCGCCTTAGCAAAGCCAACCGACGATGTACAATAAAACATCTTTTATACTGTTAACAACTATAGTTGAAAGTATACTACCGAACGTATAATAAAACATCTTTTATACTGTTAACAACTGTAGTTGAAAGTATAAACATTGATTAACAAAGCTAACCCTACTGTCGTCCTAGCTAAGCTTTCTTCGAAGCGCGCAGACAGCGTAGCCTTCATCAACTATAGATATTAGCTCTCGTAGACAAGTTTCATTTTTTGTTTCATGTCCACCAAAACCACCGTTAATCGCCATTCTTTTATCTTTTTTCATCATCACGCCGCCCCGACTACGCATCCCAAATAAATTAAAAATCCATCACATTTTTTTGTCCTTCATTTCGGGAACTCAATGTACTCTGATACAACGACAGACACTTGGCGACAATTTTTGATGCCGCATTGTGTAATGCAGTCTCTAAATTATGCCTTACAACGATCCAATCCAAGAAATTGTTTATTTTTCCATTTATATATACATAGGTACATATATATTTACATTATAATGTAATTTTTAGCGGTTTTTGTTTGTTCTTTTGTTTGGGTAATATCGCTCTCCTGGTGGTCTAATGTCTTCATCAAGTCATCTATTAAAGTACATATTACTTACTATAGATAATATATGATATATAAATATAGATAGAGATGGCATATTAAAGTTTAATTTAGTTACAATTTTTTTTTTAATATGTCATTTATTATTACATCCAATCCAACTTATAGTAAAATCGTAACAGATCGGTGTCTATATGAGAAAATGTTATTCGTGGCATTTAATAACATTGCACATTGCGGTTTTTACTTGTGTGTTTTGTCAACATTTCCTTAACATTTAGTTTTTGTTTTATTTCAATCGGCTTATAAATAAAAGGGTTACTCTATTTTAAAAGTGTTCTTCTACTCTTAGAAAAGAAAAATACTTATTTACAAAACATATAAAAATTTGAACGTAGCGGGATTTGAACCCGCTTCTCTGGTAAACCGTCCTAGCGCTCTGACCAATGTTGCTTGACAAAACTGCTACTAATAACCGTTTTATTGAATTTACCGAAACTTTACTTTTAAATAGAAGTATAGATATTGTTTTTAAAAAGGTATTATTAGAAAATAAAATAATAAATAGTAGGAATAAAGGACATTTTATGTAAACAAGTATGTACTTATGTATTTTTATTGTGTATACGATTATTTTAAAATTTAACATATTAATGTCACCTTGGCTGATGGCTTTGGGGTCCTCTGTTATCTTCGAGGTTTATCTTGTATTTCACATTTCAACCCAAATTTTCACGACAACGGCAGGTGGAACTCTAATTGTATAGTTTACCTACTTACCTATCTAATAAAGATTACCTAATCAACGATCTATGTATGTTTTTGGAAACGTAACTTGTCTCTTATTGAAATAATTAGGTTAATTGCTATAGATTTTGTGAAAAAATAAAAAATAATTGATAGTGCATTAAATTTTAAAATTTGTCTTATATTGGTTTAGAACTTATTAAAACAATTTTTTTATTTGTTAAATATTTTTGTTAATTTAGGTCATTTATTCAATGATACTGATAGTTATCTGCAATAGAAATAGTTTTTTTTTATTTAGTAGACCATAATGTATGTGCGGTGTATTGTTTGAATTATTATAGCTTGTTCTCAATAACAAGTTCGAATGTAATGGGTTTTTTTTAGATCAATCACCAAAGCATGACTCATGCTTACAATTCGCGATATTTAGGAAGTGACGTCAGAGGGTTGTGTATGAGTCGATATGATAAAACCAGAAGGGTAGTTGTTTTCAGAAAAAGGCTGATTTGCTGGTGTTGATTCATTATAATGTATTAAATTGGTCCAATATGATTCACCGAAGGTAGATTGTTCTTAAACGCTATAGTTCAACAATATTCTTTTAGTAATTTTAGCAATTTAAGTATTGTTAAAATACTTAAATTGCTAAAATTACTAAAAGAATTGAATTTTCCGTATGAGGCCATACGATAGGTACGATACGGTCATACCAATTTAATACATTATAATGAATCAACACCAGCAAATTCAACGCTATAATTATATTTTTATATTTTAATTGCAATAAATCATTCTTATTAAATAAAATGTAGGATATATTTGTATTATAATATAACATGATATGTATTTTTCTATTAAAAAGCGTCGCATTGAAGTTACAAACAGCGTGAAGCATTAAAGTTATTTAATCATGGTAGCCGAAGTGAGGATATCGGGATTTACTAAAGCGCAGCAGATTAATATACTGGAGGATTCCTTATACTCGATTTAGTACTTTCACAAAATATGTGCCCCACATATATGGCCGCCCGTCTAGGATAAAGGATCAGATTAGTAAAAAAAATATCATCTGAAATTCTCGAGCGCGTCGGATGGTCAAATTAGATTGAGTTAGTTACATGCTAAATCATGTATATTTCACTAATTTAACGATTTGAGAATGACGTAAAGAAGAGGGGGGGCTATAAAGTTGTAAAAAAAACCTTATCTCAACATTCTCGAGCGTAGCTTCTTTTTCTTTCTTCGATCTTTTTTTTAATTTTGAAGGGAATATATTCAAAGATTATGAAAAATATATAATCTGACGAATTTAACAAGCGAAGCGTAACGAAGTAATAAAAATTGATCGATAAACTTTAATGCAGCTATGAGTTGCCTATGTGTCAGCTATTCTTCTCTCTTTCATCGATAAAGATGAAAATTTAAAAAAATACTCAAAAAAATCTTTTTTTTTATTATTTTCTTATAAATATAAGTAATCTATGTCGAACATACACTCTTTTATTTACATGCTATTTCTCGGGCTTTTAAATTGATTACGATCAATGAAATAGTCAAGTTCTTTCAGATAATCGGCAGATTATGAGATAGCACGTCTAGGGCAAGAAGATGAACCATATAGGTAATCTGACGCACTTGAGTATTTTAAAGTGACAAAATTGTTTTGCACATTCTAACAACGGCTGCGAGTTTGCGTCACATCCAAATCGTCGTAATATGAGAGCTTTTTTCAGGTTCACTTAACATCTTAGAAAATCTGACGCGCTCGATATTTTTTTTTAAATTTTTAACATTTTCGTACGATCACCTTTAATTATTATATATTAACATAATTATATTTTTTAACAATACATAGGACATGGAGGATATCAATATCTGACGTGTTCGAGTATGTCCATGCAATAGTTTTTTTTACATTTTTGAAAATCTATAACCGCTTATTCCACCGATCAAAAGATATGTATTATATGATTTTTTTTCTTTTTATCATCTAAACTACGCAACCCAATAGGTCAGGAGTAAATCCTGATTAAGCATCGTCGGTTCCCGTACTATTAGCGAACACAGTGACGCATCTTTTGAAGAAACTTGTGAAAATCTACAAGAAATAGGCCAAGATAATGAATATTGTTTTTTATTTACATTAGACATTTTTGGGTTTCTTATTATAAGAAAATCTTTAATCGTTACGCTTATAAATTTTTAGATGTGAAATGTATTTAAGGTGTATAAAATAAGTTAGGTAACAAAAATTATCTAAATAAAAAAATATCTATAATATTATTACACGTTAGCATTGTTACAATAAAGTTTGCGAGAGTAAACACTCAACCGCAAACTGAAGCGGTCGGTTGAACTGGCTTTTCTAACAAATACAAAGTGATATCCATTACAAATACAAAATGCAGGGAAGCTCAGTTTGGAGTAAACTTTGAGAACACATCGCCAGCGAATATGGTAATTAGGCAAGACAATCAGTTTCTAAATCAAAGGTTGTTATCGTAGGGTGGGGTGGTCGGAATGGATACTGTCGAACAAATCTTTATCGTGTTACCATAAATAAATATTCACTTAAAATATTATAGGGTATTTATCTTCAACTGCAGTGATATAAAAATAATAAAGATAGATACGTAGTATGTTTAGTACAAAAAAATTTATAGTTTCCTCTTTTTGATTTCTTTTATACAGTTCCTGCTTACGACATTGGACCCATTAACATAATGTAATTAAGAATAAGAAATCTCATTAATGGACAACATTGGTCAATATATATATACAAATTCATATAAAATAAGTTTCATGTGTCGTTTTATAATTGTATCTTGTACTTTGCCGAAGCTGTTGGCTAGTACATCATACTCAAGTCTAATATAATAATCGGTTTTACAAGGCCAAGAGGCATCTGCCGACCGGCCGGACCGGACGACGGCTGCGCACATGCATTGGGGTAGGTTGGGAACATGGAATTTGTGCGAATTTACTTTGCTATTTATAACCACTGGCTAGCATCTGTTAACGCCTATAGCGAGAGCTAGTTTATAAACTACCATATTTTTTTATTATGCTCAAATTTCAGATTGTGTGGACACCCTGTCTCTTTCAAAAATTCTATTAACATCTATCCAACTAAAATAAATTTCAACTGTGACAGCTTTATAAACATTATTTAATATCTAATATCAAAGGAATTTAAGATAATGCTTAGATTGAGTCGTTTATACATCGAAGTTAGCTATAATGTACATAAATATTGATGTGTATTTTCAAACTGCCTCTTTCACAGACATCACTAGTAAATTGCATATTATTATTAAAAATATAATAATATATGCGGAGGCTCTGAAAAAAAATTGTAGGGATAACATTTACACAGATGTTCATATATAATACCCGTGGATATATTGTTAAAGAAAGTTCTAAAGAAAACAAGTAATATGAATAGGCCAAAGTCATTATTTAGTTAACTTATTCCGACCAAGTTAAAGTAGATTCATCTTTCACAATTTACTACTAAACATAACTACAAGCGATTTTCAATCTAAATGACTAAAATAATTTAAGCCTTATTACAGCCTTCGTTGAAATATGTGACGCCTTCGGATGTCAAGTTGAAAGCTTGGACGTTATACGGACATTTTATTCAAATGTAAAGGGAAGCAATTTATTATGTGTCTAATTATGGATAGATTTGAGAATTGAATAATTTTAGAGACCACTAACGTGAATATATAAATATTTAAACAGCAGGAAATCGGAAAGAGACGCAATCTTCTCATTTTTTTCCAACATATAATATTGTTTTCAATCTTTGTTCATGTTTCGCGTTTGTCATAATTCAAAAAGCGCATTCGTGAACAATATCATTCACACCCCGATAATTCATAAGTTCCGTGCAATTTCAACGTCAATACATTATTCAAGCGAAAACAGAATATCACTCACAGTCGGGTGCGCTTGCGAAAACTAGTTCGAACGCCTTTGTGATTGTAGAAAGGCGCGATTTTCTCCGCCGTGCGGTATGCTCTCGTTCATAAATCAAGGAGCCTTCGAGCCCCGCAGGTGTCCGAGCGGCTCACATTGACGGGCCTTTGTCAGGCCGTCCCACTTCACCTGCCATGCCCCTTATTAGCCGAACAATTGAAATGGACATCAAACTCATCCTTTCCTCCAGACGCCAGTCACCTATCGAAAACGATCGCATTATAAACATTTCGATATGATTCCAGTGCCATTTACCATTTGGATAAAGTTAAGAATCGCATGATGTCCGCGCGTCACCGGATGGGAAGACGAGATGCTGTGTAATTCGGACGCACAATACAGCAATAATAATCGCGAGTCGTTCGTAATTGCGACGACATCCGTTGAACAACATGTATAGTACACATGTCCGTGTGAAAGTTTCGAGAGGGCCGGGCGAGTGAGGCGGCCGCGAGTTCTCTTATCGGAACCTGTTCCGCGCATTTTAGATATATCGGCTTTCTTTACGTTCCGATACTTAAATAACTGTATTAAGAATTTTTATGTAATAGTTGCTGACATGTACCTAAGCGTTCGTTGCGTTTTTAACCTTATACTGTAAAATTCAGACGCTTGGGATCCGATGTCTAGATAAATGAGTTCATCGTTTCACCAAATAATTTTTGTCAATGTTTCGTAGAATTTGGTTGGTTCAATAGCGTGCCAGTATTATTGAAGAATCAATGAAAGATCTAGACTATTGATACAGACGCTACAATGAAGTGCTATACAATTATTTTCATATCATCCAATCTATATTTTTTGTACAACTTTTTATATTTTCGCTTCTTTGTAAAGAATAGTCGTAGACGTTGCAAAAACTGGAAGAAATGTAATCAGGAATACACAAAGGCAATGCATTGTGTCTTTGAAAACGGCTCTAAAGTAAACTACTCGCCAATAGAGGCCAATACGTTATATTTATACTGTGTATATACAGCGTCTATGTTGATTTTAAGAGATACATATATATATATATATATATATATATTTCCCAATTTATGTTTTTTTAGGAGCGGAAATCTTTTGTAAAATCTAGCTAGTGGTCTCCGTCAAATTTGATTTGTGGGCATGTTTTGACAACTGACGATAAATAAATATTCCTCTAAGTTTACTTACGATGCCCTACAGATTGTTTAAAAGTTATCTAACGCTGGAGTTTTACGCAAACTCAGGTAGAAATTTAAATTCCTTTCTCAGAAATGATACAATTGCAAAGAGACGCAATTCAATTCCATAAATCCGGTTCCTATTCGCTTCTAAAAGGTTTACATGGACTTAATTTTGTGATAATGTCAATGATAAAAAATTTAAAGATGAAACCTTTGTAGCCTCTAATGTAGTAGGCGTGGGATCGTGATCCTTTAAAAAACCGGATATCCCTTTGAAAGCGTTTTGTAACTGTGTTACACTTGTATTTTGTTAAAAAAAGGTTTTAAAAAGAGTTTGGTTACAATGTAATAATAACTTTGTAATTTAGTATTTTGTCCTTTGAAATCGAATTATTGTTATTACGTATTAAAAATTAAAGGTCGTCGTGGCGCAGGGGCACAAGCGTGCAACATAATATCAATACTAGAAATAGGAGTAAACTTATTGATTACATCGGGTCCGCAACTCTTTTATGGGACAATGTGTACGCTTTTACAATAGGATCCCAGAAAACGTCCGAGAATGTTCTATATCACAATTTAAAAGAGTTGTGAAAAGACGTTTGTGTGTTAAAGGTTATTACCAAATTAATGATTATATAAATGATAACACGCCTTGGGAATGAAATGCTCGCTCCAGTCTATTTCAAAGTATCATTGTCAGAAACGTTGAAATGTGATTTTGTATAATTGATTTTAAAAAAATAAGTCCCGCTGAGTTTCTTGCGCCGGTTCTTCTCAGGTCTGAGGCATTAATTTTAGTGAACTGGTGGTAAATTATTTGACGTTCAAAAAATGAAGCATGTAACTTCTTATTTTGAATAAAATTATTTGACTTTGACTTTGACTGTAAACGCGACGGTTGTGACTTCGATTCCCACTCGGGGGAATTAAATATTATAATAAATATTTTATTTCGTCGCTCTGGTGATGAAGGTGGTGGTGATGGTGATCCACCACTCAAGAAGCAATGTCTCAAGAATTCAGCGAAAATTGAGGAACGGAAATATGTTAATGGAAACGAAGTGTTTAACATTAGGTTCCCAGGTTACCTCTGCCTGTCCTGTGCGAGGTAAGTTCAGCGAAAAGCCAAAAAACATATTAAAATTATTAAACCATTATTAGGTTCTATAATGAGATCTGCATCTATAACATATCGATATTTGACACGGATCGATGTACATCGATATGTCTCAAATATCGAATATAGCTTAATTGTAACTTCAAATTACATTATAGTAATATGTTTATCAACAGTATACTTGTTTTAACATGTTTAAACTATAATATAAAAAGACTAATAAGCCGACAAAAAAACGTAAAACCTTTTTGCTATTCATATCTATCGGTGTCTGTATGACGGGTTGAGATGAAAGATTCAATCACGACCGAGCGCTTCTGAGAAGACGCGCCGGGTTTTTTTGCTAACTTTATAGATTTAGGGCTCCATGGGACGTGCTCTGGAGCCATTATTGATACTGTACGAATTACGAGCGCTGTGCCTAAACGAACTGTCCTTAATGCTAAATAAATAAGAACTAAAATGGCTAAGTAAAAACTTGGAACAAGTTTCGACCGCGCGTCTTTATGTTTGCACTTGAGGTGATAACGTGGTTATATTGAAATTATTCCTTTATCATCTGATGGGAATCTTTGGAATAACTGACCGCAAAATTGGTATACAACCATTCAGTTTAATGTTATTTATTTTTAGCTAAAGTGATTCTGGACTGATACCTTTTTTTTATTAGATGTTATAAATTTATTTTGTTTTAAATTAGAACTTGTTTTTGTATATTAGGATTTATTTCAAAACTCAATATTTCACCCATTTATAATAATAACCATTCTGGAAGACATTAATCTTAATAACTTAAAAGATGCTTTATCTTTTGTTACTACATTAGATAGTTAGTACACGGAAACCCCTTCCCTTTGCATATTACATAAAATTTGTTGTACTTTAGTTTCTGCCAGAACTTTGTTAGCTCCATCATTAACCATAGTGACCGATTTTATAGATTTAGTAGTAATATATTATCCAGAACCCATGATTTTTGATACTTTTTACTTAGATATTTTTTTAAATATCCACTCAACTCAGGAGTCGTGAGATTTGAGAGGTCGCTTTTTTTAATAGAACCATAACCCTGTTACCATAGTTTGTCTATACGAAGTTTTCTTTATACATTTCTGTTATTCTACATTTCACTCTCGAATTTACTGATACAAAGCAAGCATTGAATATAAAATTTGATGGTACTAACATTTTGTGTTGATGGCATTAGTGGGTTATGTTTTTATTAACTTTTAAAGCGCTAAGTGGATAGTTTTTCATCTCGCTGAGGGAAAAGATTTATTGCACTTTTTTTATTAAGACCACCGCGCCTGACATCCATGATTAAATGCCTGGGATCTTGCAGCATGTGTCTTTATGAATGGAACTCAAGTTATTTTATTATTGTTGTCTTTCGGGGAAATAAGTAACGGTTCATGCCAAGATCATTAGTTGACAAAACATTAGATCTGGTCTTCCGTTTAAATTTTTCTTTCCACCATATTTAATCTGGCTCACTCGCGCTCGATAAATTTTAATTTTAATTTCTTTTCAGATAATCAAATGTAACCAAAAGTAAATCGAATTATTGATGATTGTACTCGAGTCATGCGTGAATGATTGTATCGATATGATATAAAAAACGTTACAGAAAAAAATATTAAGAATTTAAAGGATCACGTAAAAAACGAAATCGAGGGGCAGTAAACAGGTTGAACACTTTAACTCGTGATGTTAATTGATCGTTTAAGATACTTCTCAATACGTAATCTGTAACAGAGCCAATAAACACGCAAAGAACCTAAAGAGGGTAACATGAAATGGGCAATTTGCACGGATCAATATGCAACATTTCATTTTCAATAAAGTTTTCTTTGCTGCAAAATTTGAATATTATAACGACCAGGAGAGTAGCCAATATAAGTTGTTATGTTTTTACATAAATATGTACTTTAAAATTCATAATTTATGCGCGATCCGTACGGAATGCCATCAAAAAACCCGCCGAATTATGATAGCCACTTTTTTTCGAACTCAACGTAATATTATCCAAAATTATATTTCAATGATAAAGTTGTAGTGTGCCTAATTTTTAATATTAAAAAAAAATAGTAGTATTAAATTTGAATTTCATAGTTTTACTTTACATTTAGATAACTTTACTAACTGTCGTTGTCTTTATACGAAGGTTTTATTTCTTTTTGGATTATTATTTTATTTTGTTTAATTTAATACTGTTTTATTTTTATGTTTTTATGGAATTGATTATATCATTTAATACAAGTTTCCCCCCTTCTAATTATAAAAAAATACAAACGACCTCACTTCATATACAGGTGTAGGTAGAATAAAGAGCTATCGACATAACTCTTTTCCTTTTGAAATGGGGCGGACATAATCACTAATATGCAAATTATAGTTTAATTCTGTTAGCTTTTGCATTTAGCGCCGTCAATTGTAACATTTTTTTCCTTCGACAATGAATGAATGAAGTGTTTCGATAATTCTCTAAACTACTATAATGTCCTAGAATTACCGTGGCCGCGGCACCGTGACGCAAAGGCCTAATGTGTAACCGCAGGTTTCTGTGTCAGATAGTCCAATGTTGGCAATTTTACTTGCAAACGATATAATTGATGTGTTTTCAACTGACAAAGGTGATGGTCGTCGATAACCTCAGTACTTAGCTGCGGTACTTTGTTGTTGAATTGTGATTTATTATGAACGGAATTTATTGTGCGTAAAAGTATTTGTTTTTACTAGAATTGTAGACTAGAAGTGCAGATTTTTTTTATTATTAAAACGTCTTTATTGTCTTCAATTATAAGTGAAACTAAGTTAAGAGCATTAAAAATTATTATTAAGATTTTGACTTGACCTAGAATAAGTTCTCGCTGTTTTTTTGTTTAAAAAAAAATAATTTAAAATATAATGCTTACAATGACATTACTCAAAGTATTGTCCATCATTAGAGACCACTTTCTCCCATCTCTCTGGTAGCAATTGAATCCCCCGTCGGAAAAACGACTCATCTTTCGAGGCAATCCAGGAATCAAGCCATTTTTCGGCTTCTTCAAAAGAATGGAAGCGCTGCTCGCTTAAACCGTGCGCCATCGACCGAAACAAGTGGTAATCGGAGGGGGCTATGTCCGGTGAATACGGCGGGTGGGGTAGAACTTCCCATTGAAGTGTTTCCAGGTAAGTTTTGACTGGTTTTGCCACATGTGGCCGAGCATTATCATGTAATAAAATCACTTTGTCGTGTCTCTGCTCGTATAGTGGCCGCTTTTCTTTCAGAGCGCGACTCAAACGCATCAACTGAAGTCGATAGCGAGCTCCCGTGATAGTTTCATTAGGTTTAAGCAGCTCATAATAAATTACGCCCTGCTGATCCCACCAAATGCAGAGAAGAAGCTTAGAACCATGGATATTTGGTTTTGGCGACGATGTTGATGCGTGACCCGGCATGCCCCACGATTTTTTTCGCTTTGGATTGTCGTAGTGAATCCACTTTTCATCCCCAGTGACGATACGGTGCAGAAAACCTTTTCTCTTTTGCCGTTGAAGCAACAATTCACACATGAGAAAACGTCGTTCTACGTCTCTCGGCTTCAACTCATACGGCACCCAATGCCCTTGCTTTTGGATCATTCCTAACGCTTTTAAACGTTTTGAAACTGTTGACGCATCTACTTGTAACGTTTTCCCGAGCTCTACTAACGTCTGACATGGATCTTCTTCAAGCAATGCCTCCAATTCTGTCTTCAAATTTTGTCGGTGCTCCAGAACGCTCTTTGTCTTCAAGGTCAAAATCATTACTTTTGAAGCGCCTAAACCAGTCTCTGCACGTTGTATTCGACAAAGCATTGTCTCAACGAGAATTCTGTGTGCTTCTGCTGCAGATTTTTTCTGAATAAAGCAGTGCAATAAAATTCCCCGCAAAAACACTTTATTTGGCACAAAAGTACACATTTTCACAAAGGGAAAATAAATATGTAGTTGACACTGTAGTAAACACTATTCTACTATAATTTGAGGTTACATATAGTACTACTTTGGTGATTCGTTACCGTACGAAATTCCATGCACAGAGTGCCGCAACGCCATCTTTCAAAAAACAGTAATATTTATTGATTTATTACAATTTTATTGTTAATGTAAATGGTAACACTAGTGAGGCGTTTGTAAATATTTATATAAAGATTTAACAGTCCCTAGTGGGGAACAGAAGTGTTTTAATGGGAACGGAGTGTCGTAACACTAACTTCCCAGGTTCCATCTGCCTACTAAGTAAGAAAATATTAAAAAACGTGTTTCTTAGTACCTATTATAATGTGTTGTTTATGTAATTTGAATTATCCTTTAGAAAACTATTTAAAAACTTCATCACGTATGTATGAACGTAAAATGTACGTCAACTGCATCTAATTTCATATTTCCGTCCTGTCATTTTGACTTTAAAACCGAGTTATTAAATATTCAAAAGTTGAGAAAGTATAACATAAAATAAAAGTAACGCATTACGCTTATAGGTGTTTAATATTCAAAAAATATTATACATATATTGATTGTATGGGTATTTAGAAGTATTGAATATTTCAATCCAAAGACAGTTGCTATAATCAATGTCACATTTTAGCCGTCAAACAGCCATTTCCATTATTTTTTTTCTCATTACCAGAACGAAGAAATGAAGTAGCATAATATATTTCATTCCATCGAGTCAAGGAATCAAACCCACAACCGTCCCGTTTACAACCCCAAGCATGTGCTCTTGCGCCGCGACGACCTCTTAATTTTTCTATTTTAGTTTAAATAATATTAACCTAATAAGTTATTGCACTTTTTTGTCAATTTCACGCTATATCTCGCATTTTGCATTCCAGAATAGGCAGAGAGAATCTACACTTTCAACAATCCAATCTCCGCTTTCCGTTCGAGATTATGCGTGGTGACTGGCGGAACTCCGTACCGTGACCGCCGTAATTTATTTTATCAGAGCGGTGATATGAAACGAATACAGTCCCCTAGCAAGAATCAAACCCACAACCATACATTATCAATATCAATAATGACTGTAGTCATTTTATCAAACGGACCTACATATTCACCCTCCTACACAGTATGTAGCGTTAGTACATTATAAGAATTAATTTATTCATACGAAATTGCTAAGATACTATCAAATTCCGCTCACGTGTGTCGTGGAGATCCAACAATCACCTTATCATTTATCAGCCAGTGGTTCCTCGGTGCGCCAATCTGGCTAATGATAGCGTATCGTTATCTGCGGGCGCCTCACGCGACGTTTGCGCAACTATCGTCTTGTAATGTAGGGCAAGCTTTGTGACGTTCCGTTTCGTCCGTTTGTTGGTTGTCTTAGAAATTGTGCATTTTCTTTGATTTATTGTGTATGGATGTTATAGTGTTTAACTTTGATTTTTGTGATTTGATTTTGTTTTATATTGATTCACTAAATATATTTAGTTGTGTTACTAGCTATAATATATACCTACTGATTTTTTTTACAGTATTTTTTCTTAAAATATACACATACATAATAACTTTATATTAAAAGATTTTTTTTAGAAGTTAAAAAAAGCAGCTTCACGCTTTTTTTCGCATAATAGTGAACAAACACATAAAACACTTCATTCCCCACATTCACCTTTTTTTTTTGATGAGACGAGGGTGTTTTGAGTGAATTCGTTTCCCTTGAAGTAAGAATTGAACCCACATTTGTGGCGTTTACGATCAGATACTGCGACTGCGCCACAACGACATCGATAATATGAAATCAATATAATTTTTAATGTCGTTTATTCCGCAAAACCTGTAAGACGTGTGAAGGAAAACAATCTCCATGACGCAAATTACTATTGTAGCGGTTTAAGCTGCACGGTGATGAGTTATTAGGACGTTGACTTTGTGTCTACGTACGTACATGCATATGTGGTTGTGTTGATTATCAAGTTAAATAATATCAACTCAACTTGGGTTAGTTTTAAATAGCATACCCAAATACTATGAAGTAATATAAGAAAATTTAAATGATATATTTTTTTCACACTGTATCCCGCAGATAGCAGGGTAGGCAAAGGAAACCTGGAAAACTACTGTTAAGACACTCCGTTCCGCACTCTCTGCCAAATTCTGGAGACATTGCGGGTCATGTTGCGGAACTCAACACGTCTCGATACAAGGGTGAAGTTAAAATATTAAATATTCCTTGAGTGTCAATCGAACCCAGAACCTATCCCGTTTGCATTTAAATGCGCGCCCCTGCGCCACGACTCGCCTCATATATAAATAAAAAAACAAAATTCTAATCTACATCAAAACTATTTCAATTAACATGTTCAATTTATAATAAACAACTAAGCACCACACGATTCCAGTTTTCAATTAAACTGCGGAGACTTGCATAATAATACAGCAGCTACAACAATTGATACAAACGACAGAATCGATGCGACTCGCCAACTGTCTCGATTCCCGACTCGACTCGAGTAATGCATACTGCAACGCCAAAGTTAATCGCCAACACTTCTCTATAAATAGACACGTCTGACGCGGCAGACAGCCGCGGCTTTAACCGGACGAAACTGCTAATGTCTCATCGTGTACAATTTCAAAACCGAATATGAACCTTGTATCCCCTCTACGTAGAGTCGCATTCTATTTGTAATTTCAATACCAACAAACTCTAGTTTGTAACTCAGCGGGATAAGGTAGCGTTTCCCCAGCCATAGTACGTACGATATAGGTCGGAAAATAAGTACCCATTTATAGTACTAGTCCGTACTATCCGTAGTATTGCATCGGTGTGTGTGTCAATGGCCGCGTCGAAATGCACTCGCTACGTTCACACATACTGAGGTGGTGCTTATGTTTTAATGAATGGAATTACGCTGGTGTGCGCCGGGGAGTTATTGATTTGTCGGATTCAGCATATTTTTATCTGTAGACATTGTGGAGACGATGCAAATCGTCTTCTTTCGATATTTTTTTACGCTTTTGATCTAATTTTTTTTTCGTTAAGTTCTTAGGATTATGGTGCCTTGCTTTTTTTTTCATTTTACGAACCACAGAGAGTACTTAGTTATTATATTTCTTTTTTTTTACTTTTATAAATAATCCTTTAAATGCTATCCATTATCATTTTTATGTTCCTAAAACTTTTTAAAATATAAACATCTCTCCCGATGAAATTTGAACCCACGAACATCTCGCCAATTACACTGCCACGGTGCATTTTTATTTCAATTATATATATTTTTAATGAAGAAATTATATTATATCATTTTTCTTTTATTAAACATATTTTTTTGTTTTCAGATAAGGCACAGCAGCTATGTCCACGTCGCTGCCAGATACCACTTTTAGCAATGGTAATTATGTCACATTTTATTATTAGTTGCTTATCTATAATAAGCACTTTTCCTCACACATTTTTGCGCAGTAGACGAAAACGACCTAAATCATTTCGTTCTCCATTCTAATTTATTTTAATTTAAAAATATGTTTTTTTAAATATTCACGCTATATCGAGGAATGAATTTTGGAGGCATTGCGTGCTACTCAACACGCAATGCCTCCAAAATTCTTGCCACTGCCACTCGGCAGAACTCACAGAACAGTGGAGAAATTAAAGTATTAAGTAATTCATTCTTCCAAAAGGGAATCGAACCCACAACCAAATTCACGTTGACAGTCATACGCTTGTTCCCCTGCGCCATGACTGATTTAAATAAAATCTTTGCTTTTTGTTAATTATTGCAATATAATCTACTAAATATAATAATTATAAAACGAAATATTGTGGAACCATGTTCCAAGGATAAACTTTATCTGGTGATAATCTCGAATGATTAGCTCGCCTCAATAGTCGCATTTCAACAAAATATATTATGTATATACAAAATGATAATTTTTTTTAAACAGATTACGGTCGATACGGTACGGATATACGGTAATCATTATTATACAATATGTTTGATAATATTTATAGTATTATTGATTGTATACAGAATGGTTATTGAGTATATACAGGGTGGAAGCGTCAGCACCACTTTAAATGAAACCACAGTTTTAACTACTCTATAAATGCCTAATACAATTAATTTATTTTTTTCCTAAAAATGAAAAAGTTATTTTTTCAAACAAAATAAATAATAAAATTACTGTTGTAATATAAAACGCTATTTGTCAAGAACGACGCACGCACACATAAACCTTATAAAGGGAAACCGCCGCATACGCCTCATTCCGAAATCGAGTCGTAGGTATTGGCGGCAAAGTTCAAAGTTTATTAACCTTTAGTATTAAAGTGTGTTTACGTTGTTGGTGGTTATTGGTGGTGGAAATACAGGTATGGATAAACATCGTAAAATGAAAAAAAATCCTATGCCTAAACTGTTGAGGTATCTTGATTAATTTCTTTAGGTATGGGTTTAAAATATTTTACCCTATATACTGTTCTCGTAAAAGGAGCGCAGACACTTCCATCCTGTATATTTGTATATCATATGTTGCCACTGTGGCAATATTGGCACGCGTCTTACTCGAAGCTATGAATATGATTTCAATTCCTAAAAGAAATTTTTATTCATATTTTGAAGCAGACAGCTTTTTTCTCGCATAACAGGACTGGATACTTTATTAATATTCTTGAAACAGTACAAAAAATTAACGTAACGTATCTATTTCCAAATTTGTTCCTTGTTGGACTGATTCGAAATTCTTGTACTTTTTTTTTATTTATTGTACATTTTATTTTTTGTTTAAATTTGGTTTTATCTAAAGTGATTGGAAAGATGAGAGAGAATAGGATCGAAAAGCAATAATTAAATAAAACAATTGGATATATGTATTTTAAAAAATATATCCATTTCGTTAGATCCTTAAAACAGGATTGCATATGCCATAAAAAAACCTAATAAATTTATTTCAACCCTGAATTTGAAGCCAAATCCTCTATTACATATATGTATATTCAAGGCAGTACAAAAATAACCGCTAATATTTTCAACCTCTCATTATATTAACAAAATCTTAAAATCATTGACAGATTACACCTACAGACACTATATTTTTTTTATATACAATAAAATGAGCTGAATTACATATTTTCAACTATCAATGGCACGTGTCTCTAATAAATAAGTCTACAGATTAACTAGTCCCAGTAAACGTCACCGAGACTCGTTTTATATGAACTCATGATGCCATAAGGAAAACTGTAGGCATTGACAGAAGCCATAACTCTTAGTGTTCATTTGAACCAGAAAGCCGTCCATTTGATGTAGATCTTTAATCAAGTAAGTCAGCAAATTGGACTGTAGATTATAGTTTACTTTATGATCTTCACATTTCCCACTTTTAGTGAAATAGGCACAGATTCAGTGAAATACACTCTGTATATATCTTTTACTTAAAATTAGAGAAATTACGTGGTCTTTACTTCTTTTGTATAATCAGATCAGAGAAGTGAAAACATAGTTTTATTATCAATGTTTTTCAGATATTATCGCGTGTATAGTCATAAGTTATCATCAGCTTTATATCTCTTGTTAGGGCTTTGTTTATTATTTTTCCTATTTCTACTGATACACCACCATATATCGAATAGGCTATGAAGTTTATCAAAAGTAATACCGCTTTTATCACAAGATAAAAGGGGCCTGCGGTAGCGTGACACTCAATTCGTAGATAGATAGATAGATATATTCAAGGAATCTAGGTTCAATTAAAAATCGATAGCAATTGTTATATTTATCAAGATTAATATTGTTAGCTTCTGTACTTTTTTATATTATCTTACTTGAATATTTAAATTTAAGATTTAAGTAATTGCTATTGGAATACGGAACTGTATTCAACTATTTAAATATTAATAAAATTAGTAAATAAAGCCAAAAATCTGCTGCTTTACGTGACCTTTCTGCAGTATTATCGTCACTGTGTGCTTGAATTTTATCCGAGGCCTCCTTGTCGTAGTTGTTTTTATAAATTGGTCATCACTTATCCACCCAATGTGCAGCAAACCACCTGAGATGTTTACGAAACGGAAGACGTAGCTACTAATAATTTCCATGTTCCTAGATGGGTATTTTGTTCTAGATGTATTGACCATAGTTCCAAACATTTCTGTTAATTTACGTACGTGATGTATGAACATTATTTTACATACAAATATGAAGTAACCGTCCAAAAGACAATTTTCAATATTTATTCAAAGCAGAGTTAATTATGTACAGACAAATACTATCACGGCCTGTGCATATCATTTCATGGAAGCCGACACCCGTAGTGCATTCGTCAGTCACGTTCGCCTTTCCCAAGGATTTCAGACGGTTCAACGTACCACAGTAAATACTAAATACTTTAACGGTTTACTTGAAGTGAAAATGCTTTTTGTTTGTTTACTTATTCGCAGACTTATTTACAAGAGCGGCTGGTGCGCTCTATTTTGTTAAACTGTTTTACCAAATCAGTTGGTTTAGACGAGAAATACCTAAAAATAGTTACTCACACTAATGTCCAAGTTTTTCTAATTTTTATTGGTACGTTCAATAGCAGTCTCGCGTTTTCCTAATGCATTAAAGAAATAAAATAAATTAATTTTCTTATAATTGCATCATGAATAAATTATTTTATTATTTTATCAAATCAAAAAGTATGTATATATTAAAATTAATACGTTTTATTAAATAATCTGTGTAAGTTATTACAGCTGAGGCTGGCTGAATAGTTATGGTAATAGATAAATTATATTGCAAAGACAGTGAGACGATAATGTGGCCATCTAATTAATTAGTAAACATTATTTTAAACACTTTTTTAATCATTTTGTAACATTATTTAAACATATTTTACATATGGCCTAAAAACCATTGAGATCAAGACCAAAGCTGTGGCTAGTAATACCACCTAGTCCATAATTAAACTAACATATCGCCAACTTTTTTGCTTCTCCATATTCCATATTATTAGTTATTATTAACATACTCTGCTAACTGATGTCTAAAACAACACATCGCTTTTAAAATATTTATGCTTTAATATTATAGATAAATATTTTAATTTTTAACACTTGTGATTTTAGCAGTTTGTGCTTCATAATTTTTATAACAGTCATAAGAGTTTTTTTTTCAATAGTTACAAGGTGTAATTGAGCCTTTTATTTTTTATTTTTTAAAATTAAAAAATCTACCGACAAAATCGCTAAGGTAGCAACAGTGGCTGTGGCAATGACATGGTGTAATATATTACCACTTGCCACTTGCGTCACGTCTGAAAAGTTTAAAAATGTTATCAAATTTGCTCAGCTGCCATAAGATCAAATGGAAACTGTGTCACACGGTTGTTTCTATGGATCAATTTAAGGCGATTTCGTAATGACGTCAATTCGATTAATACTTATTATTATACAAAGTGTAGAAGTATGTTTTTTTTATTAAATATTTTTCTATTGTTTTGCTATTTATTTTATTGTAAATTAATTTTATTGTTTTTACTACTTGCTAGTATTAGATTTTAGTTTTGTTGTTACTAATATTCTATATTAAACGTTATAACTAGAAATACTAGCTTGTATAATTACAACACCTTTAGTTTTACAATTTGTTCCGCGTTTTTGTCTACCTAATAGAAAATAATTCCCCGAGCACCCACAACCGTGGCAGCAGTCATACGCTGTCTCATTGCGCAACGATCTCATTAAATATAACTTAATCCTTTATTTTAATCGGGGAAACTAAAATGTTTTAAAAATAAACATTCCCACGACAAATTTTATTGAACATAACTTTTCATTTGCGCTACATTGTCGCCTGTAGATATTGTTTTGATTGACATTTCAAGTATTGCATTTAAATTTCGTACGTGACGAGCAATCTCTAATCTTAAATGTGTAAAGGCTGTAGTACGACTAATAGAAAACTGATTTTCAAATAAATTACTCTTGTTATAATCGTCGTCCACAACTCTGTCTTCGTGGAGTTTAAGACGTAAAATGAAAAATCCCGATTTTTCCCGTTCCCAGTAGAAATTTTGAGAAAACCCTTTTTGATGTCTGTCAGTCAGTAACGTAAGAGTTTTATATGATGCAGATTACTTTTCGGTTCATGGAAAAATCGATCACTATGTTATTACATAATGTAGTGCATAAATTATGTTTTAAATGTCCTTGTATAAAAATACTTATATTAAAAAGCTGTGCAAATACAACTGAAAGTGAATGCAATAGTAAATTATTGAGGCAAATGTAGACGACGTTACATCACACATCGGTTACATACTGTTTCATGAGTTGCGACATCCAAAAAGACACGTTCATTTAAAATAATATTTAATGAACTCATTTATTGAATACATCAAATTAGTCTGAAAAATATTTCAAAGTACTTTAAAAATACTTGTACATAAAATATTCATATTATACTAAGTTCCTTCTGTCGGAATGTAATGCGGATTTTATTTTTGTAAATAAAAAAATAACAAATTTTATTATTGAAATATAAGTAGAAGATAAAATTGTAGATATATGACTTAATTGTTCCAATATCTCTTTGAGAAAAGAATATAACAACAAAATGAATTTCAATCACTAGACAACTATAAAGACTGACAATATAATTTTAGGGCCGTGTTAACGTCTGGTTGCCGATAAATTTAAACGATGTAAACTGAAACACTGCCAGTCCTAAAAGTTTCTTTTTAAAATAATCATAAACCTAGTTTCCCGAAATACAGTGGTATGATAAAGTCATTATTATCGGATTCGGCACTTAGGCTGATTGAACGCGACCAAAAACCAACTCGCCATTCTAAACTCTGTCTTCATATATTTAAGAAGCTTTAGTTATTTTTGCGAAGTTGAAAACGGTAGGTCATGTTATACTTAAAATGATCAAGAAGTAGGTAAATCGTGGCGGTATCTCGGGGCGTGGGCCAAATCGAGGACGTGACGAAACCGATTGATAACGCTTATAATATTTATTTTGATAACTCGTGATGTTGCTATGTCAAAAATTCTTAGTTTGCACCTTAAACATATATTTTTATATGTTTAAGGTGCAAACTAATGGTGCATGTGCATACACACACTATTAGCAAGGTAATTTCAAATAATAACTGAAAGCATTAATAACTAAACGATTTTAAAAGTAAACCTATTATGGAGGGTTATAATTGTAAGCATAACAAATAATAAGACGGTAATCAGTCAGTTGAACAGTCGTGTCGGACAAATATCAGTTGATAATATGATAATTAATGTTATCTTACTCTTTAAATGATGTGAAGCTTGGAGCAGTGCCTGGGACTTGCGACCACAGGTGTAGGCTTCAGGGATCCCTTTACTGTAATAAACACTCGCCTTCACTGCCCTAGTGTAATTACAAATAGGTGTTAACCACATTTATAATTAAAAGAATAATTGATTAATTAAATAATCAATTATCCAAATAGTCGAAGTTATGTGGCAGAGTACGAGTAGTGCTCAATACCACACCGGAGCCAAGACTTGACGTAGATAATCATAAATAGGTCTTAACCACATTTACAATTAAAATAACAATTAATTAATCCAATAATTAATTGTCCAAATAGTCGAGGTTAGCCAGTGGCAGAGCACGAGTAGTGCTCTGAACCACACCAGACCCAAGATTGCCCGTACAATGTCCGTGCGGTCTTTCATACGATCGCTCACAAATAAGTTGTAGGGTAGAATGAATAAGAATTGATGACGCTGTCGCGTCATATAGTGGCGTGGTGTCGTGCAGGTCTCGTATAAAGACGTATATCCAATTTCCACGATATATTGACAAGTAAAGAGTTAATTAAACCTACAATAATCGCATTGCAACTTGATCGCGACGATATATTTAATAGAAAAATTAAATTTATCTAAACTCCACTGTCTTAATTCTCGTATATTTGCTTTTCAAAACCAATTAAAGCGAATACAGAGTGGTCTAATGAATATCCATATTTATATAATACAGTTGTAAGAGTGAAAACTGCTTTATCATTGACAATACATTAATTTTCATTCGCCCCTTTTTGATTTGTTGTCAAATTTGAAACGGTGTAATGACATCAGAGTTTTTGGTTTACTTTCAGCTTTTGCAAGAATCTTTGAAAAACCATTAGTCAGTCTACAATAGCTTTTAGAGTATCTGTTATAAATGGACGTCATCATCTGGAGTAGTTTATGTTAGGAAGAATATTACTTTGCAATTTTTGTGTAGCAACACGTGTCCTAGATTTTGTAATGTTATATTTTTTCATGCTTTCTTGCATATCTCACACGTAGGATGGACAAAGAGAATTTGACAAAGAGTGAGAAATTAGCTCGTTCCTTATAATTCTCGAAACGCCACAATTAATGATGTGAAATGAATTTCCTTACTTTATTCAAATGTAAACATTCCTTGTTCAGGTGTGCGCATTCTCACTCAACAGAGATTCAAAGCTGCAAAAATCGTGCGCAGTAGTCATATACATATATACATTTTGCTATCGTTGTAGCGATGACGACGGTGTCTCGAAGGCACCGTCATCGTATTAAGTCATCGTCGAAAATTATTTACTATTTACATTAGATTTTTTCACGCAATACCTATTATTCCTGGATTGTTTTAATGAATCACTAGTTATTTTTTTTTTAAGCTAAACTAGGCTAAACTACTACTGTTAAACTAGGGACTATTAAAAAATATCCTAAATACAAATTACACAGTACAATTGGTTCATCAAATAAATATGAATTATCATTATCAAATATTATTATATTCAATGAAGATTACATTAGAATTATATAAGACTACTCAATATAAAATATTTACGTCGTTATCATTTTACTAATTTTATCTCATTTATTTGATTTAATTTTTAATCTCATTTATTTTGTTTAATCAGTGCTTTTATGTTATTTCCTTGTTTCAGATACAACGTGACGCATCCGATGCAGATCTTCTCATTTCATATTTCAGTTCCACCGTGTTTGTCCTTCGTGTAACAATTATTTATATCTTTTTTTACTTAAAATTCCCCTTTGTCAACTAGAACATTATGAAAGTTGCAGTGAGCACTTATCGCAAGAGCTATTCCTTTTTTCCATATTTTGGTACTATACGATAGTGTCCTACTGCAAGTTCATATGGTTTTAGATCCATTTCGATCGTGACATAGAGAATAATATCTTTTACATCATCACATGATGGAGTCTCGGAGGAAATAGAAAGAACGCTTCACTTTATATTGTAAGTTTGTTGACTCTCAGATTTAATCAGCCACCGTTCTTCCTTTTGCCTTCTCGACTGTTCGCGTTCACGCATTATTTTAGTGTTTAAGTTTAGTAGTGTTATTTACAATATTAAAGTTATTATTGTTTTGAATATTGACTAACAATTACTAAAAATTCTAACGCATGACTTTTTTATATTTTACATATCAACTCGCGAGTATGCATGACGTTATAATATTTTTTGTTTTAATTCTATGGAGTAATTAGACACCTGGTACACTGACATGCCTATTGTTTTTTATATTCAGTTTTATTAAAATTTGTAATAATATAATGATTATGATTATGTTGTAATGTTTACTTCAACAATTTACGAAGGTTATTTGTTTATTAAAAGAGATCAATTAGTCGTATGCCTTGCTCTATAAAACTTGATTTTAGGTTAAACTATTGATGCTTAAATTCAGGTTTTAGTTCTTGCATGGCAATACCCGGGGATTGCATTCTAATTTTTTTTATTGTGAAAAATTCTGATTATGCAGTCTATAAATTTAAATTATTCAAGATCATTTTACTTTGTGTGATTTTATATTCAATAAACATTACTTAATCGTCTACGTTTGTTTTATTAAGCTCCCAGGCCTGTCTCCCACGTATCGTCTAACAAAGCTTGAATAGATCTCTCAGAGTATAGTAATTTTTCAATTATTCCAATGTCATTAGGACATCCTGACCCCTGCGAATGTTGTACATCAATTTATATCTTAATTTATTTTACTTGTTTTGAAAATGCATTGTTTGTATTTGTTCAGGTGATCGATGCAATTAAAATGAAGTGTCTTTAATTTTTGCATTGGCGACATGTAAACTGTAATGTAGTTTATTTTAATACTACAAGACCAGGTCGCTATGTTAGTGGGGCACAGCTGATTCGCTATTAGCTATTACACGTTTGATCCACGCTGTTGCTACGCCTGGTCTTGTGAAGGCCGCTCGTGGGTGTGCATCGCTTTATATATGCTTTGATTTAGGTAATTTCACCAATAAATTTGTCTTGATTTAAAAACGAGAACAAAACATTTTTGTTTTATAGAGATCTATGTTTAGTTTTTTTTTTGTAAATTTGATTGATGTTAAAATGTTCGCAATGGATCGATATGCCAAACAATTATTCTTATAAATTTTATGTTACTTTTAACATAAAATTTATAAGAATAATTGTTTGGCATATCTCATAAATATGTGTAGGTTTATTTATAAATAAAATAAATAAATAAATCAGCTTCACGCTGTATCCTGCACACAGCAGAGTAAGTAGAGGGAACCTAGTGTCAAGACACTCCGTTCCCCACTTTCTGCCGAATTCTGGAGGCATTGCGTGTTGAGTGGCAGTACTCAACGCCGTGCTTTGCCTCGACACCAGAGCGAAGAAATGAAAATATAAATTTAAATAAATATTTCATCTCCTCTAGTGGGGATTGAACCCACAACCAGTCGGTTTTACAGTCACACTTTGTGCCACTGCGCCACGACTGGTCTCATAGGTTATTATATTAGGTTTATTTATAACCTAATAAATTTAGAATGAAGCCGTCGTTGGGCAGCAGCACAGCGCCTGACTGTAAACGCGACGCTTGGGAATTCGACTCCCTCTCGGAGGGAAAAGTTATTTTAAGTTTCTCGTTCTGTTAACAAGGCCAACGCGGTATTGAACCCTTTCACTCACTCACTCAAGCAATATCTTGAAAATCGGGCGGAAAGTGGAGAAAGATGTGATTTAATACGCAGGTTCTCCCAGCCTACCCTGCCCGCATATCTATAGCATTTTTATACATTGCATTTTTCCCCACATTATAACCACCGTAACATTGAAACGTATCGACGATATGCACTTTCGAAGAGGCGTCTAATTAAAGAGCAATCTTAACGAAGTGTATCACGATACGGCAAGTGAAAATTAATTCACCCCGCTAATCTGCCTGAGCTGGGGCCTTATCAAATGCAATCTTGCTGGTCGTTCACCTGTTTACATTAGCGTATGTCTATTTGTTTCATTGAACTACTTATCTTTGTTTTAGTTTCACGCTTTTCCCGCTTATTGGCGGTTTCACTGCGTGCTTAGTAGCCATAAAATAAGCTTACCAATTGATTGACTAATGGACTATTCAACTCAAAAGGAGTTTTTAAATTCACACCAGTAGTTTCTATGATAAGCGCGTCTAATCTAACAAACTAGTCACTATAATATTAGTACACATTTAGAGGTACAATAATCTCTTTATATTTTTTTGTTTTAACATATTCTTAATTTTATCGTCTCATAACTTTTAAAATTTAGATATATGTATTTTAAATTTCAATAATAAATTCAATACAAGTAACTTGCTTCTGCTGGCTTATCGCAGGAAATAAATTCTTATCACCTAGTCGAATTCGCTTTGAAGGGAAATGACCGATACAATTTTTTTTGTATAAAGCTATTTTTAAGTTGTAACGTTCTCTTACGGATTATTTGGCAATTATTTTTTTATTTTAAAATAAAGACAGATCTATTTAAAATAAAGTATAATATATCAAAAAGTATGCATAGTTACTTGGTTTTATATGTATTTTGTAATTTTTCTAAAAGTAAAAAGACGAAACTCACACTTAAGCGAGACGGAGTTGGGGGAGCCCAACGAGGGTACCGTAAGAATTTCAGGATTGTAGGCCAATGGAAAGTATATCTTATAAAAGTTGACAAACGACTCTGCTGGCTAGGGAAAAATGATATGCACTTATTTAAAAATAACAATAAATTTTTACTTAGTATTTTGTATTGTAAGTTCTCATTTCATAACTGTAGGTCCACGGAAAATATACATAAATGCTCGTGTCTTTTGATTACGTTGAGACTTAGAAGGTTGTCTGTGCTCCAAGGGACCTAAACATTTTATATTAATTTCAGCTTGATACCTCCAAGCAATCTCGAGATAAATGATCTTGACAGACGGAGCACAAAGTGATCCTATAAGGATTTCATTTTGTTCTTTTGATGTACAGAATCCTAAAAACAACTAATAAACGTTAAAGATATGAAAGCAGAAGTAGATATTTATAAGAAGATAATAGTAAGTTCATTGGAAGTATAATAGTTATTTAATATTTAACTCTTTGAAAGTTGTACATACCTCATATGTAATGTACCTAAAATACAAAAACTAAGAGTTATCAAACGACGATATCGTTCATTTTATTGATATGAAACTTTGTACGTTTGATGTACGAAGTTTACGTATACGTGCTACGCAACCAAATGCAGTGAAATAAAAAAGCAGAGCGTACATTAGGTTCCCACGCGCTTAGCTGGGCAGACAGAGGGAACCTAATGTTTTAATATTTAATACTCAGTTTCAATGTTTTCGAGACATTGCATGTTGAGTGGCGGAACCATACTAAATAATCCGATAAGTGAAATGCTAAAAAACTGGAAAATATATCGTACAATCAATATTAACATAAAATTCAGACATTAAACAAGTATTTCGCGATTTTAATGATTATTTTGACTTTTAAAGTCACAGCCGGCTAGTAAATTATCCAATTATAATGTTCTTATACACATATAATGTATAAGAAGGAGAATTGACAAGTTCATCGATATATCAGTTGTTCGACCAGTGCCTTTCGTTATTACGAAAACTTTTACCTGTCCTTGTTGAACGCGACCATGTATAGTATTTTTTGTGTTTTCAAAAGTAATTAATTATAAAATTCCAACCTTTCTAAAGTTCATATGCATTTTTTTATTATATTTTTTGTAATATTTATAATATTTTTATTGAATATTTTAATTTCATAATCATTCAATTTGAAAGTTGTTGGTTTTATATAGTCTGTGTGTTACACTTCTTTATATATATACTATATATATATATTTATATTTGTTAAAGATTGTATATTCATTATATAAAACATAATGTATTCGTTATAGTTTTAATTATAAATATAAAAAAAATACTTATAATTAATAAAGAAGAAAGCTCTATGCAAATTTAAGCACCACATTACCGTTTTATAGCTTTGATAGCAATTTCTTGGTGGAGATTACACTATGTAAAGAGACATCGTGGCTCAGTGATGGCGCCTTAATATAAACACAATGGTTTTGGTTTCGATTATCAGTGGAGGGAATGAATTATTTTCACTTTTCCGCTTTGATAGACAAGTAGCTCTATGCGGGACATGGTGAAGTTATTGAAAATATTAATTTATAATAATATTGAGTTTAGTCGTGGCGCTAGGTTACACGCGAGCGACTGTAAACACAGTTGTAATGAAGCAAAGCGTGGCGGTGAGTTCCGCTATTCAACGAGCACTACCTACAGAATTCGGCAAAAAGTGGGAAACGGAAGTATCTTAACGGGAACGGAATGTCGTAACACTAAGTTCCCGGGTTCTCTCTGCTTAGCCTGCTATATGCAGTGAAGCTAACAAAGTTATTATAATCTATGCTGCTACAATGTAAACTTTTAATACATATAATACATAACAGTATAGGTAAATTCCATTCGGTATATTACAGTTCATTCCGTTTAATTTGATAACATGTATCACCAAATTCAATAAGTAGTTCGAAGTGAAATGTCAGACATGGCCCCAGGCGAGCTAGATATCTAGACAGGGTCTAAAATATCGTATGGAGAGAAAGTTATTACAGTACACGAACGCTCCATTAGTTACAACTATTCGAATATGTAATTAATACAAAATTAAAAAAAAATTAAATCAGCTTCACGCTGTATCCCGCACACAGGAGGGTAGGCAGAGGGAACCTAGTGTTAAGACACTCCGTTCCCCACTTTCTGCCGAATTCTGGAGGCATTGCGTGTTGAGTGGCAGAACGCCGCGCTTAATATCAACACCAGAGCGAAGAAATAGAAATATAAATTTAAGTAAATATTTCATCTCCTCGAGTGGGGATCGAACCCACAACCAGTCGGTTTTACAGTCACACCTCGTGCCGCTGCGCCACGACTGGCCTCATTATATAGTTTTATTAAATTCAATTAAATTTTATACAAGATGATGCTTTTGTTAGCTTGATGTTTTTTATTAAGAGGTAGAACCATTTTTATCTAGTTTAGTAAGGTATTCTTCGAGGATACCGATATTGTTTGAAGAATTGCGTAGCTGAAGTGCTGGAGTGGGCACGGCGAGGACAACTGATTGCCGTTGGAGCAGAAAAATTCTCGAGTGGTGGCCACGTACCGGACGACCGTTAGTGAGAACTGGGCAGGTTCTACAAAGTCTAGACCTATGATCTGGTCTAGGTCGCAGGAAGTCGCTGGAGGGCTATATCCAACAGTGGGCGTCGAAAGGCTGATGTGATGGTTATGGTAGGTAGAAATATTCGAACATCAAGACATTCCATATTGCACTTTACGTCTGAATTCGAGACATTGCGTGTTGAGTGGCATAACTCAACGCCGCGTTTTGTCTACCCAGAGTCGAGAAATAAAAATAATTCAATACGTCGAGTGGCCACATCAAGCCACAACCTAGATAAATTAATTTTTATTATTAATTAACGTAATCCTATCATAATGAAAATCTAATATTTTTCGTAAATGTGCAATTTTTATTATTAATTTTTTGTTTATATAATTGATTTTGACATGTCCAAACAAATGTTAAGCATTTTTATGGAATAAAGAATTTTTGACTTTGACTTTAATACTTTTACATTTATAGACTAAAAATTCTAAACTTATTTAATTAAAAAAAATCTAAATAGGCTTTTTGTTTTTTTCTGTCTAATCACTCACTGCAAAAGAGATTTGTATTTAAAAAATACTGCAATAACATAATATTCACATATGTAAACACACCATTTATTTGTCAGAGTCTACAGGCATTTACAAATATAAACATACGACTAAGTAAGTATTTGTTACACTTCATAGATATCATAAAAATATTTCAATCTATCTTATATAAAGCACTCAACCAACATAATTTCTCTTCGACCGCATTAAAGAAAAGGATAGTATTAAATTTATATGGTCAATATACTTATTACCACAATCGAGAATCGAATAGGCAACCTTCATCATTTACAATGACCAGTTTTTATACGTTTTCACGTGATTAGAGAGCTGGGTAATAGAGGCGGATCTAGTCTACTTGTCTCTACATTGTAAGTTATCTCTTCCATCGCTGACGTAAGTATAAGTATCAACTAAGTAGAAACATAAATAAAAGTTTAGAAGCAATTCAGATTTTTTTTATTAATTAGTAGCTCGTCCTTTTTTAATATTGTAAAGCATTATGTTTTATAATAAATATACATACATTATATATTCAAAATTTAAACCGGCCAAGTGCAAGCCGGATTCGCACATTGATTGTTCCGTAGCAATTTCAGAAATATTATAATATAAACAACTAATAAAATTTGACAAATATAAGTTTGTAATTTCCACTTTTCGGATTTTTTCCTTTATTTGTATTGTAAGTTCTCACTTCAGGCCAAATTTCATAACTGTAGGTGTCGGTTTTGATTACACAGTGAATTTCGTACAAAATGCTGTCAAAACGATACATACAAGTCTTATAGTCTATATCTTTTTTTTGCAATGTGCTCCAAGAGACCGTGGATGTGAATATTTTATATTAATTTAAACTTGATATCCCCATGCGATCTCGAAATAAATGGCAGATGGACAGACATACAACAAGGTGATACTATAAGAAATCCGTTTTAACCTATTGAGGTACGGAACCTTAAAAAGATATATAAAAATAGAAATTTATGAAATATTCATAAATTTATGAACTGTATTTAAAGGTATATAAAATTGAAGTTTGAAACATTATTACGCTTAATAACATAATAAACCTTGGGCTAAACACTCTGTGAAAGTAAATGAACTTATATATTATCATTACACAGTACACGCACACACACAGAATATAATAAATTAAATCATAAAACATTTTAAATTTCAAATCATATACATACATACATACATACATTACCAAATCAAACAGCACACACACAGAATATCCAAACACCGCACTCGACGGAAGTATTAAAATTAAAACAGTTTTTCAATAACGCCATAATCACTTAAAAGGCAAACTTCGTTAAGGAATACCTTGCTTAATTATGATATAAATCACTGGAAAGTTTTTTTTATTTACTCTGCGTAATGAGGTTCAGTGGCCTTTGTTCGGCTTCGGTACCGGGATTCGATATTTTACTTGGGTGTATGTATGTATGTACCAACCATTTTATGGTGGCTATTAATGTTTTATGCAACGGGCATACTTTATTTTTATTGTGAAAATGTTAGTATATTGTCTGTTTTTAAATCCTAATGGACGGTCGGCAACTTCGTATATGCTTTTAGATGGACTATTGAGTGATACTCTTACTTTTGTGATCGTGGCGCTGTCTGGCTTTATATGCAACGATTGTGAGTTTCCACTGAGTTCTCGGGTGGGAACCCAAGGAGCGCCATTCGGGAGAGTAGGTTTTTTAATTTCCTTGTTTTGGTAAAATGCGGCGTAACCCCAGTTAACCTCTGTCTACCTTGCTGTGTGCGGGATCGGCACAAAGCACGAAATATTTAGTGATACATCGTAGTCTCACGTAATGTAATTTTGACTTATGATATATAAATATTCAGAGGACAGACGCACAAGCGCACGACTGTAAACACGACAGGTTGTAGGTCCCTGTGGAGTTTCACGCTGTATCTCGCATTTAGCAGCGTAGGCAGAGAGTGGACCTAGCAACCTAGTGTTACTCCGTTCATATTAAGACACTTGCGTTCCCCACTTTCTGCCGAATTCTGAAGGCATGGCGAAACTTAACGTCGCACTTTGTCCGGTTATCAGAGCAAAGAAATTAAAATATTTAATATTTAATTTCCTCGAGTAGGGATCGAACCTACAACCTGTCGTGTTCCACCACGACTGTTATCTGCGCCACGACTGGCCTCAAATTTGTTTCGTGAGCGAGCCTTATACGACTTAGTAATTTCATTTGTTGTGTGTAACGTTTGTTTGAATGAAATATTCCGCTGGAACCTGTCCACTATCACTCTGATTCATGTTGGATACTTTACGTTGAGATTGTGTTTCTAGATGAGACTTGTAACTCATTTTTCTTCTTAGATTAATTGTATCGTTTAATGTAAATGCTATTGCGTTTAAATTGAATTCGAGTTGGTTTTATTAGTTTGAAGGTATATATTTATTTTAGAATTATTTTTAATTTAAAAGTTAGGCTCTGTAAAGTAGTTATTAATAGTAGTTAATGGTGTGGTTCCTGGCTCACATATTTTTTTTGTCAAAAAATGATAATTTTGTCAATTTATTGTACCTTTATATTTAAACATTTATTTAACGCATATTATTGTATGGAACTATTATTTATATTTATAGTTTACTTAATATGTGTTATTTATGTATTTCAATATTGTAGTTTATTTATTTATCATTTATATACATACATTTAATATTGTTGATATATTTTGTAGTAAGTATTCGTATTTAGTTTATTTATATCAAAGCGCTCACTGGCGTCGACTGAAGCGGTAAGGTGCCGTAATATTTACGCCTACCCCCTTGTCGACGGCATATTTAATTATTACAGTCGTTGCTTGCCATTCGATGCGCTTTCCATACGTCCCTTTGTTTTATTTAGTATTTATTTCCAAATATGTACCTTTTGTGTTCTGTTATAT
>JAAIXJ010000013.1:758493-828543 GCA_013403705.1 Heliconius hermathena | reverse complement strand
TTTTTAAACATTTTTAAAGTGTTATTCCACACTTAGGAAAGAAAAATACTTATTTAGAAAACGTATAAAAATTTGAACGTAGCGGGACTCGAACCCGCGCCTCCTGGAAACCGACCAGGCACTCTGACCACTAAGCCATACGTTCAACTTGTGGTCAGAGTGCCTGGTCGGTTTCCAGGAGGCGCGGGTTCGAGTCCCGCTACGTTCAAAATTTTATACGTTTTCTAAATAAGTACTCTATTTCCTATTTACCAGAACGGGGAAATGAAAGTAATTCATTCTGACAAGTGGAAATCGAACCCACAATCGTCGCGTTTATAGTCTGAACATGTATATATAAATGCCATCTAATACGCAATGTATCCAAAACGGCATGGTTTCATTGCTCATTTCGTCCTTAAAAGAGAAATTTAAAAAGGTAGACATGATGGAAAAAAACCCCAATGCGCTTTTAAGTCATGAAAATCAATATTAAATCAGCTTCGTTCGCTATATCCAACACACAATAGGATAGGCAGAGGGAACCTAGTGTTAAGACACTGCGTTCCCCACTTTCCGTCCAATTCTGAAGGCATTGCGTGTTGCGTGGCGGAACTCGACAACGCGCTTTGCCTCTACACCAGAGCAAAGAAATGAAAATATCAATTTAATTAAATAATTCAATTTTCCGAATGGGGATCGAACCCACAACCAGTCGCGTCCATCCATAGTCACACACTTGTGCCCCTGCGACGACGACGACTGGCCCCTTTAATCCTTGAAATTTACTATAATATAATAAAAAGTATGATAACATTATTTTTTTCATGATTTCTTGAGTGAGATACTCTTCGTCTTCTTGTTTCAAAGATCACAGTGTCGATATGTCGTTAGACATTACAGACTTCAGACACCAGTTTAAATTTGACAATAAATCTATTATTAGAACTTTTTTGGATGATTATACTATGTCTTATCTGATATAACTTTCGTTACATCAGCTAAGAGAATTTATTGATGGTAAACTCACAAACTAAGAACCCGTTAAATAAAGATTTTTTTTCAGAAATATTCTATACCAATGCTAACTTTAATAATTTGTCAATGTCATGAAGGAATCATGTCATGTCATGAAAATCAATTTATATAATAATTAAATTATATCATTGATATTGAAAAGAGCAACTGTTGAGTTTCCTGCCGGCACTTCTCACCAGGACTGCTTTTCGATCTGGTGGTAGTTTTCTAATATGCTCATTCGACGATTCAAAAATGTTTACAGTAGTGAGTAACTACCCAGCAGTTATAGTTAAATTTGATTATTGTAGACGTCGAAAAATGTATTTGTGTTGTTTGATTATTTAACTATTATATTTAGCTCAGTACGTCATACGTCACACACCGACCGCCATATAAATCGTCATGACGACGTCACACCTTTTACTCATCTCACATAGACAACTATAGCAACTATAGTAATTTTAAAATGAAATGTTAATTGAAAATGCATGTCTAACATAAGCTTTCAAATATATACACCTCGATAACAGTTTATTTCAAACATGACATAGTTACCATGTTTCAGGCTGAAACTGTGACGCGAGTGGGCGCCGCTCGTGATTGACGTTTCTCCACATAATGCCAGGTCGACGACCCCATTGGCATTCTTCAGGCATTTTTATATGAATTGCCGTTTTGTATATAATCTAAAATCGATTTGTCAAAATTTACTATCGGTCAAAGCTGTGGAAGATAACTATAGTTGTATTTGCTGTTGCTAGGGCTTATAACGGCAAACGTCGATCTAAGGTTGTGTAAGGGTGTTCTATGGAGCTTTAATTTTTTATTTATTGTAAGACTTTTGGTTGAGAAACATGTTCAGCTTTAAGGATGTAGCGTATACTACTTGCCTAGTTTTTTGTTCTTTTGGCTTTTGTTTTGATATGTTACCTAACATATAAAAATTTTTGATTTCTTCTATTAATATTTTATGTTAGTTCTGAGTTAGAGAATTTTGTAGTTTTTTTTTAGTAAAAAAGGGGAGCTTACCCAATCTGTTCTCCTGTTTCTGCACATTTTATACACTTTAGAATGTAAGAAATAATTGTATTTATTGGACCACAATTATAAAAATACAAATCAATAGAATCAATGATATAATAAACAGTCTTACATATGTGAAATATTACAGTCTATAAGTAAGTATATTTTGTCATTGCACATGTAATGAGGTGATTGACCGTAGGTTCCGGGTTCGGTACCCGGCTGACACACCTCTTATCATATAAGAAGTGACGTGACGTAAAAATGGTTTTTCCACGAATCTGTCTAGGCCTCTCTATGATAAGGATAAGTCTATAAATCAAACTGATTACGACATAGTTAGCAAACAAAGACGAAAGAGCCTAGACTGTTTTTATTTTATTTTAATAAGTTTAGAATTTTAACAGACTAAAATAAATATAGAGGCCAGTCGTGGCGCAGGGGCACAAAGTGTGACTGTAAAATTGACTGGTCGTGGGTCCGATCCCCGTCATTTCTTCGCTCTGATGTCGAGGCAAAGCACGACGTTGAGTTCCGCTACTCAGTACACAAGGCCTCCAGAACTCGGCGGAAAGTGTGGAACGGAATGTCTTAACACTAGGTTCCCTCTGCCTACCCTGCTGTGTGCGGGATACAGCGTGAAGCTGAAGAAAGAAAATAAATATTTGTTTATATAAATAACGTAATATAAAATGTATCAGATGAGAAAGTCAGTCAGTACAAGTGATGAGTATTTTTTTCTAAATTCACAGCGGCACAGCGTCCGATTGTAAGCTAAGTAAGGAAGTGGATGGTTGTAGATTCGAAAACAATAAAAAAACTTAACATCTTATCATGAAATATTTACTCAAATTTATATTTCCATTTCTTCGCTCTGGTGTCGAGGTTAAGCGCGGCGTTGAGTTCTGCCACTCAACACGCAATGCCTCCAGAAATCTGCAGAAAGTGGGGAACGGAGTGTCTAAACACTAGGTTCCCTCTGCCTACCCTGCTGTGTGCGGGATACAGCGTGAAGCTGATTTGATTTTTTTTGATTTTGATTTAACATCTTATATAATTGAGAACTTCTAATGTAATTGACTGAATATTAATATACATATTTCCCGATTTCCCGATTTTGGACAAAGTACGGGGTTAGAGGCCGTCGTGGCGCAATGACACAGCGGCTGATTATAAACACGCTGGTTATAGTTTCGATTCCATTAATATGAGGATAAATAATTCCGGTGAGAAGATAAAACGCGGCTTTTAAAAGTGAGTGTCTTAACACTTACGGAATACAGTGTGAACCTACGGTACTTGTACAAAAGCGGAAGAAAGTGAAACATCAAGCAACTATTTCAAAAAGCGCGGGGGATGAAACATATATGTAAATATATATAGCGAAATGGAAAAACAACATTTACATAAGTCGCTGTGACTACTTAAACAACAATTTCATAACAAATAATCGTTCGTAGCATACATTTAAAAGCTTTTAATTTTTTATTTGGCGCATATTCGATCTACATTTTTAATTTTTTACAACGCATCAGATCATCGCTCCTGACCGGTGTCTATTCAAATAATACGCGATTCATCATTATCAAGAAATGTTCAGCAAAAAAGAAAATACAAGCTTCGTATGTGTGGGAGAAGTTCTTTGAACTACGTATTATTACTAACTAGTACATAGACAAATTTCACTATATATTTAAATTGCAACTTTATTTTTTCACGAAATAAGGTTTAATTTTGTCCATCTGTCACAGAGTAATCTAGTTTTGGCTGAAATGTGTTCTAGAGTGTATCTGAGCTAATGACTAAATGTCGTACATTCAAAAAATTTCGGTTGCCTCAGTTTGATTGGCTCTGTGCTGTGTTGCTAAGCGATCTAGATTTTACTTTCGACCACCATGACTGGAACCAATAAACAAAACACCTTTCTATTCTTGTTCATAAATGTATATAATTATATCCGGTATTATATGTGTATCAATAGAGTATGCACTTTGTTGTTAATTTCTGTGTTTAATGGCCGATCATTTTATTGGATTTGTTTAGTTTAAGTTTTATGATGATTTTTTTTAGTTTCATCCTGTAAGTATCCTGCAAACATAAGGAGAGCTAGAGGGAACCTAGTATTGAGATACTTCGTTCCTCATGCACTGTCTAATTATCGTGTTGAATGGTGGAACTCAACGCTGCGAGTAATGTCTTATTACTAGATCGAAAAAAAATGTAATGAAGATGAAATCTGATATCACGTGGAATTTGGATGATTGTTGAATGGTAATAGGGTTTCTTGAAGAGATGTGATGTCTTGAGTATTTCGACATGAGTAACTTTGACAATTTAGCTTTATGCTGTGTTTCGCACATAGTAAGACATTCCCCACTTTTCGCCGAATTTTGAAGGTATTGGGTGTTGATGGGCAGAAATTAACGCTGCGCTTTGCCTTGTTACCACAATGAAGAAATCAACATATTAAATATCCCACTTTAGTGGCAATCGAACTTACAACCTGGTGCAATTACAATTGAAGGCTTGTGCCGCTGCGCCACGACTGGCATGAAAAATTGTAATCATGTTGACAAAATAATAAAATAGTCTTTTAAGTGGTGGTTAAACGCCGAGCTTTGTAAAGTAAGGTAATAATAATAAGTTATTAATAAAAGTAAGTGAATCTTTATATTTCATTATCTATCAATTCCCACAATAA
The DNA here is from genome assembly GCA_013403705.1 of Heliconius hermathena. Classification (NCBI taxonomy): domain Eukaryota; kingdom Metazoa; phylum Arthropoda; class Insecta; order Lepidoptera; family Nymphalidae; genus Heliconius; species Heliconius hermathena. The sequence continues at coordinate 823,820 of JAAIXJ010000013.1, read as the reverse complement.
GAATGATACGAACTGAAATATGTCTTTAACAAAAGTCAGGATTAACATTGGGTTATTTCATTCTAGGTTGATTTTTAAGATTTTTACAACAAAAAAAGCGAAATTTCCGCGATATATAACCAAAAAAAAAATATAGACTAACTCTAGAACTACAAAAATACAAACGAAAACACATTCAAACAACAACTATCAACAAAGAAAGTACACAAAATCTGTTCAACAAACAACATTTCTCCAAATTTAAATTCGCTCCAAATATTTCAATATAAAAATCGTACATCATATACAGACAGTATGTACAGTCGTCCAAAAAACTTGGGTCCCACCCGACGTATAAATTGACGTGCGCGAGTCACAGGACTGATTTTGGTAAAGAATTCCAATTATCGGAACCGTCTCAAGTCAGTCAGCTCTTGGAGCATGGGAATAATATTGGACCTCATTAAAATTAGCACTCGATGCAATAAATGGTTGCATGACGTTCCTTGCTGAGATATTTACGTATACGTAAGTTTAGTGTGCGGGTTTGGGTGGATTGGATATGGTTTTAAAATTTAATTTTATAATAGGTTTTATGGAAGGAGAGAGTGAAAAAGTAGCGTTAAGTTCCGCCACACAACACGGAATGCTTCAAAAATTGGATGGAAAGTGAGGGACAAAGTATTTTAACTTAACGCCGCGCTTTGCTTCACTAGAGCGGAGAAATAAAATAAGTAATTTCCAGAGATCGTACTATATCTTTAACAGTCAGATACTGTTCACGATGGCCTTTATCATTAATTATCATAATAACATATAACTATTAGCCGGTATTAAATAATAATTGGATTGGATTATTAATAGATTGGATTCTCACTGTGAGGAATGAAATATTTAATATTCTTATTTCTTCCCTCTGGTAAAGAGGCACACCACGGCGTACCTTGAGAATTCGGCGGAAGATGGATAACGGAGGTGTCCTGTTGAGAAGTGTTTTCCTCTACCTATTCTGCTAAACGGATACAGTGAGTGATGAGTGATATGTGAATCTACAAAAAAATAAAAAATAAAAATGTCTTTATCGCACCACAATCGTCCGAACGTATAACACAGAGACAGGTAGAGTCCGAGCGCCCTGGTTATCGACCCCAGCGCGGCGCGGCTTAATGAACGCGTGATTGATCTCGCTCGCAAGAAATTCGGAACTTTTTACTTGCAACTTTCTGCATTTTTCCCTTGTGATGTAATTTCGTTATTATTAACTTGGTGTTTATTTTTGGGAACATGGTCATTTTTGTTTTGTGCTCCTTTGGCATCATCATATCTTGGTATGATCAAATTGGGTGTAATTTCTTCGAAGCTTATAAAGTTATGCAATCGCTTTGCTTTATATAATTTGAAAATTGTAGGACTGCTTTGATATTCTAAAGGGAAGAGTAATTTGGTGGTTATTCCAGATAAATCTATTTAGTTTTAGTAAATAACTGACTAGCATTTGTGTTTTATAACTTTTGTAAGTATTTATTTATTTGTATTTACTTACTAACGACATTTACCTGTAATTACTACTGTCACACATAGATTTTTTTTATTTTAAAGCTATGCGCGAAGCTTAATACTTTTTAACAAATTAGCTAAAGATATATAATTGGGTGCTCTAAGAATTTTCCACCAAGGCCAGGGAAACTGGATGTACCAGAAATAGCTGTTCCCAAGGCGATGAGATCAGATGGTAATATTTTTGTTGGAGTTCCTTCACCCGCTCGTGGGTGGTTAGTGTCTCGTGTTTTGACTATGGAAACCATGGAGTGTGCATACATCTTTGATTTTTGTCTGTGAAACACGAAGATAGAGAGGTATATCTTTATTACATGCATAAAACATACATTCTAAATAGTAATTTATTTAGCTAAATGATGTTTCAGTTTTTTTTAAAAGCATTAAGCGATTCAGAGTGCCTAATTTAAGATGGTAAATCATTTCACGAAATTACACTTTTAACAGTGAAGGACATTGAATTTATGCATATAGCCATCTATTTAACTATTACAAAGAAAAGAAAAAATAAATACTCGATGTCTAATATTATAATACATAGATTGTTAGTCAGCTGTTATAATGCTATTTAATCCTAGTGTACCTGCAAATATTTATATGAATCTTTTAACTTTAAATAGTAATAAAAAGTATGACATTGAGTTCAGCCACTCAATATGCAATATCTCGAATTTGGGCGGAAAAAGAAAACAGGGTATCTTTACTAGATTGTCTCTGCTTACTCTCCTACAGGTGGAATACAGTGTGAAGCTGAAAACCCAAATTCTTTACCAGTACTCCGATATGTTTATGCATCGTAACTTGATGTAACACTAAACAAAGTGCTTACAATCGTTTGAAAACTTTTATACGAAAGTTATGATTCTAAACATTTACATACTTATGTCCAAGATAACGTTATCGCTGCCTATCTTGCTTGACGGGAGAAACAAGAGGCAATGGCATTCTTTCTCCTTTTATAAGTAGCTTATCACAGTTATGTAATTAACTTTAAGTACTGTTGGTGTTACGTGTATTATCTTTTTTAAAATTTTCTTAATGTAATTTATGATTAGTAGATGTATATTAAATTGTGAAATTGAAATTGTAAAATATAGATCACTTTTTAACTTCACGCTGTATCCCTAGTGGGGTAGCCAGAGGGAACGGAGAGCCAAACGCTACGGTCTCTGCATACCTCTTTCGTATCATCAACCTCTTCATACAGATCCTCCTGTCTTCATGCTTTTTACGTGACCTTTCTCCAATATCATCGACACTGTGTTCTCGAGGTCAATCGATGACTCTAAAACTATTATTTACTAGTCAGATTTTGTTTTGATTTTATACGCTCCAAGAAGTTGTACACTTTTTATAGTACGTCACTCATATACATATATCACCATTGGGTATTATTTCTTTTCTTATTTTGTTGGTAAGTATAGCAAATTTTTAGTTTAATTAGTTAAAATATAATAATATTATAATATCTCTCAATAATAGGTCCTGGAAATCAGGAAAAATTGTAAATATAAATATCAGATTTTTTATTTTATATTAGTGACCCGCCCGCGGTTTCGCCTGCTATTGAATGAGTTTTCTAAGATTATGTTATCGACATATTAACCAATGCAATTCCTATTTTTAAAAAATCTTTTATGCACATTTTTTCTATCTTTTATATTATAAATATAGATATTATAAAGTTTTAATTTAATTTAATATTACTTGTCAATCTTGTTTTACAACAAAAAAAATACAAAATTTTCAACACTATCGTGAGAGACCATTTCTAAATATAGTTAGTTTGCTTTAGTGTGTTTTAAATTAGTAGATAAAAATAAATTATTCTAAGCAACAGTAGGCGACACGAGCAGGAAGACACGAGCGTTGCTCCTTACAGCCATCCAAATCCGATATGACGTCGTAGAAATGTTTCTAGATATGTCGATGCTAAAGTAATATAATAAAATACTTAATAAATAAATAATCTTTATACGCAGCGCTTGCGGGTTCGGTTCTCTTTCGGCGGAATAGATTATTATTATCTCTTTACTTTAAATTAGGCGGTGAGTGGGAAACGGAGTGTCTTAACATTAGATTCTCTACCTAATCTTAGGTGTCTATCCTATGCGGAATAAAGGGTGAAATTATTTTATTTTATAATTTGGAGTATCACTTCTATCACCAATTTCTAACTATCTAAACTTAACCAAAAAATGAAGTAAAGAGTTAGGAAAAGGCATATTATTAGTATTTTGTCAAATTAGGTTAAAAGAACATTGAGATAAACAGAAAATAAAGAAGAAGAAAAAAGTATCATGGCTAGTTCTGACTTCTGATAACCTGACAATCAAAAAAAAATCTACTGACACCAGCATTTACTTATAATACGTAGATTTAAATATATGTCCATTTTGCTAAGTTTATCATCAAAATAACTTATACGCCATTTATACTCAGAGATCAGTCGTGGCGCATTGCACGCAAACGTGTGACTGATAAACACCACAGGCTATGGGTTCGATCCCTACTCGTGGTAACGCAATATTTAATATCTTAATTTCTATGCTCTAATGCCAAAGCAAAGCGCGGCGTTGAATTCCGGCACTCAACACGCAATGTCTCCGGAATCCTGCGGAAAGTGGAGAGCGGAGTGTCATAATATTAGCCTCCCTCTGCCTACCCTGTTACACGTGGGATACGGCGAGAAACTTTGTTAGATTCATGAATTATTATGTAATAAACATCAAAACTTATAAAATTTATAATATAAATACACTAACAAATTAATAGTAATATACATATATTTATTGGTTCAGCTATAAAACTTTTATTTTATTTATCTTACCAACGAAAGTTAACGCATTACGTAGATCACACGTATCGAACAAAAAAAAAACTCGCTCACGCAGTATTGTCTTCGTCGTGTCCATATTAATATATCGCATAGTTATATTTAACTTGTTGTTTTAAAGTTAAATTGCGACGACGTGTTTTTTTCCTTGTTCTAGCATATAAAACTAAGCGCGGCGTTGAGTTCCGCCACTACTCGAAAATTAGGCAGACAAGGTCCCCACGGAGTGTCACAACACTAGGCTCCCTCGGCCTACTCTGCTAGACAAGTGATACTACGGGAAGCTGAAAATTACTTCTATATTTATCTAGCCACTTAGTAGGGTCGACAAAAAGATTTTAGTATTAAAATAGTCTCTTCTTACTTTAAACTAAGCATTAAACATTTTGTGGCAGAGCTAAACGCCGCGTTTTGTATTAACAGAAACTTGAAAATTAACATTATTCGAATACAACTAATCCATCTAGTTCCAATCGAACCTATGACCATAGTGTCAAATGTCTTACCACTGCGTCACGATGGCGTCAGAAATAGGTTTAAATTATGAATAACTACAAACTTGTCCGGCGATTGCGGCGTCACGTATTTTGGCCTGAATCAGGTAACTAATTATAGCGCAGTCAAAGAACTCTTATCTTTTAAATTGGAATTAGAATAAATTTATTTTGTGAAGTTAAAATCTCATTATTTAACCAAATCAAATACGTGATTAAAGGTTTTTGATTTAAGTCGTTCCTGTTAAGATAATTTAGTTTTATTTTCATAATGTATTTTATTTTTCAAATGGCTGTTGTTAAAAGAAATACTGATGAATTAAAGATAAAATATAGTATAAGACGATGATGATATGCTATACAAGTAAAGAAATGATATGGGCAAAATTTGACAGAATGAAATGGGTACAATTTTTGGTAATTGCAATAATTTATTGGCTGGCTGTACCTACCTATAGGTAAAAGATGATAATGTTTTTATGCTTTTTAAGAGTCAAACTAGTATTCAACGTTGTGTCTCGGGAATCAAACCTTTATACATTAGCGCCTCAATACAATGCACTCTTCAATTCAATTTTGCATTCTACGCTGCGGCAATTTAATTATTTGCTTTCCTCGTTCTGATATCAAGACAAAAGGTGGCGTTTACTGTTTCTCATATATTTTTGTTATGGCACATCACTATTTCTCTCCATTTCAATGAACATTTCAAAATATTTAAGTTCCAAAAGAAAAGTCAGCACTGTGACATCATTTTAAATCGACACATTCCTTCATTGAACCCATGACTATCATGTATAAAGAGACGTTTCCTATTATTACCTCGATGATTTCAAACACTATTTTTGATTTCTTTAAATAGGAAAATTAAAACAAAATTTAAATTCTACATACACAGTATTATTAACATAGTAAAGTGAGAATAAATAAAAATTCTATTTATTTTCATATGAATACATATCAAAAATGAGATATGTATCTGTTACCCGCGTCGTCGTGGCATCAAAACTTAGTGTAATTAGTACAAGGTATATAATATACTCGTATAGTATATTTTATATTCACTGTAAAAGTGAGTAATGAGGTGACCGTACGGAGACAGGGCTGCCAGGCAACATGGAAGTTGTTTAAGCTATTTAATTATTTTTTCAGATTCACGCTGTATCCCGCATGTAAAAGGGTAGGCAGGGGAGTCTAACGTAAGATGACAAAAGAAAAGCAAGGCAAAGTGCGGTGTTGTGTTCCGCCACTAAGCGCGCAATGCCGATGAATGAATTTGGTGGCAAGTGTCTGAATGGGGAAAGGAGTGTCTTAGCACTAGGTTCCCTCAGCCCACCTTGCTATGTACAGGGCACAGTGTACAGCTTAAAAAAAGCAAAAAATACATATATATACATAGAATATTTATAGAAACTAATCACACGAGTTAAAATTGTTGCTAAAACAGTAAGTGAAAATGGTTTGAGCTCGAACAAATTACACGAAATATATATAAATTCAGTTTTATTTAACACTACCTCTCACCTGCGGGTGGCCGCAGCCGGCGTGGTCGAATCGAAATAATTTAAACTTGTCTATGACATGTGACATATACTAAGTGCCGGAGGTAACTCTTACCGCAGACGCAGTGGCTCACATCGAAACGATTGACGTTATATACCTACTCCGAATATATTAGAGAATTTTTCTATTCAACTCAGTAATTCCTGAGATTAGCGCGTTCATCCAAACATTCAGCTGTATGATCTTAGTGCCATAAAACATTAGTACCATATTAGTAGAGTAATATTTATGGACCATCTAACGAGAATTGTATCTGGAACAGCAGAAAGAACCGACTGGAGAAGTTCATTATTAAACGAGTTAAAATTTATTAATTAAAAGCTGTTATTGCCTTAACAAAAACCTTTGAACCTTCATTGCTACAATGTGTCAGCCCTATTTTTGTCCTGTACTGATAAAGAATGTAAAAAAGAGACATTAAAAGAATTCGCGAGGTCTTTGAAACTTGCAGGTGAAATGCGTTTGAGTTTTATACACACTGTTGGGTACATTATGATCAAATCAAAGGAGCTACGACTAAGTATATATTTTATGATACTTATTTTCTTATTTATTTTTTTAGCTTCACACTTTATCCTGCACGCAAAAGGTAGGCAGAAGGAACTTGGGAGTCTAGTGTTAAGATACTCCGTTCCCATTATCACACTTCCGTTCTCCATTTTCCGCCGAACTCTGAAGCCATACGTGTTGAATGGCGGATTTCAACATGCAAAGTCTATTTTCATGCAGCTATTTAATAGTATAGTACCACGTTTTTTAATAAATTAAAAAAAAACTCTGATTGGATTTTCCCTATTCATTTTATTTTAGGTGTATGTAAGAAATACTTTACAGGTATAGGGTACGTTATGTTTGTACATTTTTTTAGCTATACATATTAAAATAAATGGCAATTTTATTTTCGTGGATTACTTATGAAACGTAACTCTACCTTCCCATTTCAGCAGAGATTTCAAAAACTCTTCCTCATTTCCCCCCTACTCTGGCTAAGGAAATCTCTATTACACGCCAAATGTCCAATTTCTATACTGTGTAAATTGAGTTGTTTCTGTTTGGCAGTCACTAAATTACTGAAAAAAATAAAAAAAATTGTTTAAATTAGACTTCCTGCAAAATACCTCGGAACACAATATAGCGAAAACAATTTTCCCCACAAAATGGCCACAAAATTATAAGTCAATAAAAGTTTCAAATTTCCAGTAAGCTATGACTAACATCACTTTCTTAGTAATAAACTTTCTTTTCGAACGCCTCTCCTACTACCACCCACTGTTACTGATTTACATTTAATCACAATATTGAATTTGAAGCTAACTTGCTGTAGTAATAATTAGGACAAAAAGGCATAATTAATATTATTATTTTATTTAAAAAAAATAACTTTGGGAAAAGTTACTAAATCTTAAAGAACAAAAACAAACAGACAAGTAAATAAATGTATTTTTAGTCAAAGTCCTATTTAAGCTTATTGCGTGGAAACTTCACAGTGTTATATAATGAATTATTGTTTCAAATTCCATAGAGATATATAATAATGGAAAAACGGCACTCCGTTTTACAGCGTTAAACTTACATCACTAATATAAACTAGTGCAAAATCACTTTTCTTGTTACATTCGCTTTAGTTCCTTTGATCTGACCAAATAAAGCAATTAACTTTAAAAATTTATATAATATTTCGAGTGTTCATCAGATCGACAACTGTAACGCAGACAGTTAGACAGTTCTCGATCTCGATCTATATAATATCTAAATTGAGGCCAGTCGTGGCCCGGTGTGACTGTAAACGGGACAGGTTGTGGGTTCGATTCCCACTTGAGGAAATGAAATATTCAATATGTTCATTTCTTCACTCTGGAGTCTAGGCAAAGCGCGGCGTTGAGTTCCGCCACTCAAGACGCAATGCATCCAGTATTCGGTGGAAAGTGGGAAGCGGAGAGTCTCAACACTAGGTTCACTCTGCCTTCCCTACTAAACTAAAAAAAATCAACGATGAGTTACGATAATTACACAATTTGATGCGTATACCACACTGAGACAACCTAACATCAAATCAACTCACAATGTTTCCTAATAAAAAAAAACAACAAAATTCCAAAAAAAAATCATTAAAAATCATTAAAAACGAGAGCCAGTGAGACCCCGTCCCAACCTGAAAGCCGTTCACCAACTATGTGTGTGCATCGCCATAGCAACGGTCGCCGGCCGCAGTCGCTCCGAGATCGCGGTTAATTGGGCGTTTTTGCGGCGTTTTTGCGGCGTCTCGTTAAAGGACGGACAATCTCAAACTTACTTACGAGTTGATACGATACCCAGAAATGCAATTAGCGTCAATTATTAAGTAGAGTAATTAGTTGAGGGGTAAGCTAAATCGAGTATGGTCGTGGGTTCCAATTTTTGGATGGGTAGTTTTGATTAGGTTTTAGGTTTGTTTTGGTTTTGATGAGATGGGGACGTCGTGGGGCAGCGGTATAGCGGTACAGATGGTTCAAGACAATGCTCGGTTACAAAGACAATGTGCAGCGTTGAGTTCTGCCACTTATTTGGGCTTATGTTTTTTGTACGTTTTAGTGATATGACTCTCATTTTCATTATTAAATCCCCGATTTCATTTTGTTTGGTTTCCAAGACAAAAACGTATGTCAGAACAGAACAGAAAATAAAGTACGAAGCGGTGTACATATAATTGTTTCCTAATTGATGGATAAAGATAAAAGATCAATAAAAATAATTAAACAAAATAAGCCATTATGTTTTACTCCTCGTCTTGTTTTACGTCAGAGTAACGGCATCCGTGCGGGAGGCGCAAATTACTCAAGTCTCAAGCGTGGTAATTTTTTTTTTAAGTTCACGCTATATCCCGCAACAGGATTGGCAGAGCCCCCTCACTCACCGCCCATTTTTCGAGTCGTTTTGATTGGCGGAACTCAACGCTGCGCTTTGCCTCGTTACCAAAGCGAGAAAATGAATATGTTAAATATTTCATTTCCCCGATTTGAAATCGAACCCACATCAGTCGCGTTTGCAGTCGCATGCATGCTTGTGTGCCACGACGGCCTAAATCATTTTTAAGATTTAAATGAAACTACACCTAAATTTAAACATTTTTAACATTCTATAATACAGAAATAATATGAAACTAACAGGCAAATATTTTGCATACCTTTTAATTAATTTACCACTACCTGAGATAAGCATGGATGGAAACGACACGGATATATTGTATAAAGATATAATTTTAACTACTTTTCGTCCATGAGATGAAATCTTACAATATATATTATAATATAATTTATAAGTTATTTAAAATAAATAATATTTTTTTAGAAAACGTATAAAAATATGAATACAGTGGGACTTGCATTTGCACAGTCCAAATACTCAGACCACTAAACCATACGTTCTTATCAAGCTAAGTCGAAATTCAAAATTCGATACTACGTAAAGTATTTAAGTTGGTAGTATTTCTGTAAGGTGATTTTTGCGTCTCGTTAAAATTTGAGACAATGCTATTCGTACGTCAATGATTTCTGACAGTTAATTGGATGTGATTGTGATGTGATGACTTTGGTTTCGAGTCCTGTGCAAGACACGTATAAAATTCGTAATGAATACGTAGATTTTATTTTTTTAGCTAGGAAAAGTGGTGAGCATCTTATACTAAGGTTAAAGTAAATATTTTAATGTTTTTTTTATAAATAGTCAACTAGAGAAATGCATTCTTCTTTATTGCTTCTGCCGACGATCTTTCTATCATTTTACACTGTTTGGCCACGATTTTTTTTTTCATTCTTGTTTAGTGACAGTGCCAAATTTATCTTTAACTTTTTATAAGTCGTACACAAAAATAAAATATTAATAATTAAATACGTGACGGCGACGATTTATCAGAAAAAGAGGTGTAATCCGGTTGTCAAAAACAAATATAAAACAGTTCAGGTGAAATGATATTACACCTACACTATGTATGAACACTCACACAAATGCAAAGCTCAGCTTAGACCTCGTGGACTTCTAAAAGCCAGTAAGATAATATCGAAATCCCAGATACTACTAAAATTGACTGACAGACAAAAGTTCAGCTTAAGCTCAAACATTATTTATACAAATGCAAGAAATGCATAATAAATTAAGATTATTAACTGATATTACAACTAAGTAAATTTTATACAAACAAAGATATATTTTTTTGTAAAATCTAACCTTTTTAAGTTTCCGCTTGAATAAATACTTTAATCTAGTAGTATTTTACGGGTTTTTGCGATTCATTAACATATTAATTAAAGCCATAAGCCCAACCGTTCCGCTTATACAGATTATTGTCAGATAAATAATGAATAATATTATGACTCCTGTACAGACACTTTAACTGTAACTATTTATATATAAATACTTAGATTTTGTAATCGAGATCTTTATAATTTTTAGGCAAATTTTAGTTTAACTTATCGTTTAAATAAATCAAAATTTGTAAAATTTTGATTTAGATAAGTTTTTCGCAACTCTAAAATGTTGAAAAATTCAAGTACAGCGTTGAATTTTGGCTATGATTTAAAAAGGAAAGTGGACATCGGATGATATTTAACAATGTTTTACCTCGTAAAAAAATTTAACAAAAATTGTATCTCGCTGTGCCCCAGATTTTTAATTTATATAAGTTTTCTAAAAAAAGTAATTTTCTTGTCTACACTTTAAAAATGCTGGTAAATAATAATATTCCCTTTTAAAACTACAATATCTTAGCTTAGGATCAAAATTATTTCATCGCACTACATTATATTTAAATAAGGTTCCATATATTTATCCTATCGCGTGTTTAGCAAAGACAGGAATAATGCAGATGCATGAAAATCTACACGTTATATATTGTTGCAAATCGCAAGCGCAGAAACGGTGTTTGATTTGGAAAAAACTATATAATCAATTTTTTTTGCTTCACACTGTATCTCACACATAGCAGAGTAGGCAGAGGAGAATTGCAAAATGTGTTATCACGAGAAAGACCTAAGAATCTAGTGTTAAGACACTTCATTCCTATTAAAACACTTCCGAAATGTTAAATGGCGAAACTCAGAGCGAGAATAAATAAATAAAATAAAATTTGTGCACTTTATTACCAGATATAGAGTAAAATATAGAAATACGAAATAATAGAATATATAAATAAACGCGCCCTATAGTAATGAACTAAATAGGAATTGTATATGCTTAATTTTATTTTCTTTTCACTATCGTCATTCTGACATGGTCGTGGATTGATACATACTCGTATGTGTGAAAAAATATTGTATTGTCATCGGACGTTGGCAAATTAGATTATAGTTTAAAAATTTTTTACAAGATAGTGTGTTCAAAAGGAATTGTAAATTTTTACTATTCGTAAATCGACGGCTTAGAGTGTAAATCAGCTAAGTCCGCTTAGTGTTTGTTTCGGAACGAATGTGTCTTAATAGGAACGGAGTGTCTTAACACTAGGTTCACAGGTTTCCTCCGCCTATTCTGCTATGTGGAGGATATATAGTACAAGCTAAATAACAAATAAACTGGTTATATTTATATTCGTTGTGTCCTAAAAATGTTGTCCAATCGACAACTTCTGTGACGAAAATTCGGTGGTGTGGGAGGAACAGAGTGTCTTACCATTACATCACGTCTGTCTTCCAATATGCACTGAGTTATCGACTTTGAAAATATATAAAATACCATAAATAATAAAAATATAACTAAAATTTCCATATAATTTCCAAAAATATTTCCGCAAAACAAAGTAAGCAATAGAGCTATCAATTATTAAATGAAATCAGATCACTATCTCGTATTTCAAATATGGGAACAATGTAACAGTAGACTGTAGACCTGCTTGACTCCGTGCGAATAAAAAAATACACCTCTCATTAAAGTAATAAATAAACCGCCATTTCGGCCCTTCTGGGAACCTGAAGTGTCACAGATTATAATATACAATCAGTTATGACATGTTGGGTAAAGAAAAAAATTCCTACAATTTTTTTTAACGTATTTACATAAAAATCCATTTGACATAGTTGTGATGGAATATAATAAGTAATTTCATACTGTGAGATTGTAATAATAAATAAAATAATTACATTAACAATAAACAATTTATTTTTAGAGGACACCGCGACTGAGCGGCACAGTGTCTGACTGTTAACGCGATTTGTATTCATTTCTTCACTATAGTAACATAAAACATGCAAATATATTTAGTTAAATTAAAATAGGCCGGTCGTGGCGCAGCGGCACAAGGTGTGACTGCAAAACCGACTGGTTGTGGGTTCGATTCCCACTCGAAGAGATGAAATATTTACTTAAATTTATATTTCCATTTCTTCGCTCTGGTGTTGAGGTTAAGCGCGGCGTTGAGTTCTGCCACTCAACACGCAATGCCTCCAGAATTCGGCAGAAAGTGGGGAACGGAGTGTCTTAACACTAGGTTCCCTCTGCCTACCCTGCTGTGTGCGGGATACAGCGTGAAGCTAATTTAATTTAATTTTAATTTTTTAAATTAAAATAATTACCCAAATATGCTCTACATTTTTAGCTTCAACTTGTATCGGACATATATTAGGATGGGCAGGGTGAGCCTAGAGATAAGACACTCCGTTCTCTACACACCGCTCAATTCCAAATATAATCGGGCCATATTTCCTTTAATATATTAACATTTAAAAAATAATCAACAAAATTTATATAATTTTAATGTTAAAATGATGAATATTTAATATAATAGATGGCTATCTGGGTAACTGAACACATCTAATGCGATATGTTTTTACGTAGAACGCAGCAGTGCGTTAAAACCGCGATTCAAAAACGATAGCATAATGGCCCGATACTGAGCTGAGCTGACCTGAGAAATAGAATGAATATACTAAGTAATAAATATGTTGAGCTAATTTAAATTATGTTGGTACAGCGTCTGACTGTAAGCGACGGTTGTGGGTTTGATTTTCAAAAAATAAAATAATATTATAATAAAATAGTCTAGTGCCTAATGATCTATCATCGTAGACGAAAGGGTTATTTTGCTAAAAAGTAACGAAAACTATAACATGTTTTTGTAAATTGTACATATTTTACATTGTATATTAAATATGGTAAAGCATGTATTCTAACAACAAATTACAATGTTATGTTTAGTAATTGGTAATTAAAAATTAGTGAAGTTGAAATGTTGTAAACAATCTTGAGATTTTCAGTTAAATTTTTGCATTAAATTTGTACTTTTATTTCATGAGTACGTACATTTCGATATGGAAGATTAAAAAAAATACATATTTATTTATTACATGTATATATTATATAAATAAATATGATATAGCGATCCAAACGCAGCGTCGCCCTCTTAAATATATTGGTATATAATGGCCAAATTAAACAAGATACTAACATAAATTGTTGCCTATATGTTATTCGGATTTATAAGCTATATTACTATAAAGTTTCACCTAAATCTGTTCAGAAGTTTTTGCGTGAATGTAGAACAAACGTCTGTCCTCACAAATTTCACATTTACAATATTAACTAATAGGTAATATTAATACTTCTATGATCATTTATGTATAGATCTATTATATTATTTTAAACATACAAATGTATTTTTCAAGTTTCTTACAACTTTCAAGAAGAGCCCTTCTCAAATTCACTTAATCTATGTTAACCGAAGTTGAAAATTTATAAGCTGGCAAAATCGGAATCACCTCATAAAGTGTGCCCGAGCGATGTCGTCCGACTTAACTGGAACAAATTGACATGTTTACACTACTAAATCAGGATGGACACCGGTAGTGCGGTGTGGAGTGCATTGTGCGAGCATTGTGATTTATTCACGTTATACCAAAATGAATAGCCAGGTTTCGGTATGTTAGTATATATACAGAATATGTTGAGGATATTTATGTGTAGGTTTTTTTTTGATTATTTTTAATAATGGATAGAAGAGTTACAATTATTTAACTGACTGACTTCAGGTATATCGAAATGAATAAAATTCTGTAAATATAAAAATATTTTTTCTGAGAATAGCTTATTTAAACTTTTCAGATAAAATAAAATTAAAAAAATTAAAAAAGGAATAAAATTTTAATTACTTTAATCATTTTAACAACCCCCTGGCCAACAAATATAATTCGTTTCTACTGATGCTGCATCATTTTACACTTTAGATTCAGATATATAAATTTCTATTCAAATATACGGAACACGTGAACTTCGATCGCTCTTGGCGTTCTCAACATTCTGCCGGTCAAGTGATCCAATTAATAATAATGCGTAAAAAACCAAAGTTTCGTGCGATTTTTGTTCCAAAATAAGGCGAGAATTCCTGCGCAGGCGCAGGTCAACGCACCAGCAACTGGTTGGCGAAAACGCCCTTTGGGGAACCGCCGTCGTAAAATAATCGTCAACTTTGTATGTGCAACCGTAGTGTAATATCTACAACATGTAATGGTTATATATTATTTTTATAGACAGGGCTTGGGTTCGAACATTCTCTTACTTATTGCAAGGGCTTGGGTTCGAACACATGAGAGGAGGCAAAATATTGGAGTGTTAAGTTGGAATCACCTCCGGCTTGGGGTATGGGTGTATTATTTATTCAGATATTGTTTTTCTTTTTGTATATTACAATTATTGTGAATATTATTATTTTGTGATATTCCTATTTAAGAGATATCTTGTCTAAATAAGTCCACTTAGACACTACGTGGCGTTGGGTTCCGCGAAGGAATAATGGAATGCAGTAAAAGTCTCCAGTTTTTCATTACGTATTGGAAGTAAATTAACAATATAGAACTTTCTCTTGTAAATTTATTTTTGTTTGCGAGTTTCACTGGCAAGTATTGTTTATACAATATATAGACAAGATTAGTAGGGTCTTATAAAGAACCCTTAATTGAGATAATAATTAAGATTAGAGAACTTAAGTTATTTTATCTTTGCTAAATTAAATTACAATTAACCGTTTTCCTTGAAGTAAAAAATCTTTAAAAATACTTTGCTCATGTGAGCAATTATAGTGGTTAAATAAGAACGTCTTTATTCCGTATAATATCTGAGTTAACAGAAAAAGGACTCAAAACACTCCGTTCTCGTGTCGAAACGACCAAGCTTTATCCAACCAATGCGGGAAAACGTCTATAATTCATTCTCCCGTGTGGGTATCGAACCCATAACCGTCCCGATTACAGTAGAATTTCCTTATGTTGTGATAACATATTTTGCGATTCGTTAAGACTTAATCTTATTACCATATAGAACTAGCGAAGGAAGTATCGAATTATAAAGTTTCACAGTGTGTGTGATCAGTGAACCTCGAAAATGTAAAATGAACTAAAGTTATAAAATCACTTATCCCATAGATATAATACTCCAAACCACGTAGTGTGGATTCATGGGAACCTTCATAGAAGAAAATATAGAACACAGCGAATTACTAGAAAGACATACGAGTACCTTCATACATACTATCTTGTGATCTAGTCGGAATTTTTTGACGGCACCTGTGGATCAATGTCTGACTATACATGCTATGACAGTTGTGGATTCGATTACCATCTAGGAAAATTAAATATTAACATTCTCCGACTCCGTTAATGCTACACAGCTGGATGAGTTGTGGAGCTAAAAAAAATTAGATGCTTGTGAGTTCTAATCTTAATGAGAGGAAATATTTACATTAATGATATGTTTTCTAGATCTGTATTATTATAGTAAACGTCGTGTGAAGATGAAACAAGAAAATGAAAAATGGTTTCTGACCATGCATGATAATCTCTTCGTAAAAATTTAAATATCACACCATTACAAGTGATTGCGTAAATTTTATTCGATTATTTAAATCAATTATCAATGTTCAATCAATCAAGTGCTGATAATTTAAATTTACATGTTAAATTATTCATATCTCACTGCAATTATACATTTAAACTAAAAACTTTGCATTGCCTTAATTAAAAAAAAATTAAATTAGCTTCACGCTGTATCCCGCACACAGCAGGGTAGGCAGAGGGAACCTAGTGTTAAGACACTTCGTTCCCCACTTTCTGCCGAATTCTGGAGGCATTGCGTGTTGAGTGGCAGAACTCAACGCCGCGCTTAACCTCGACACCAGAGCGAAGAAATGGAAATATAAATTTAAGTAAATATTTCATCTCCTCGAGTGGGGATCGAACCCACAACCAGTCGGTTTTGCAGTCACACCTCGTGCCGCTGCGCCACGACCGGCCTCAATTTTACATAAAATTTTCTTTTACTTTTCAAATTATTTATTAAAGAAACGGACATATTCTGTTTCTCATGACCGATTACTTTTTAAAAAGAACAATAAGTCATTTCTACGTTAATTTCTAATCTTAGGGCAAAGTATCAACGGCGCAAGCGTTTGTAACGCCGCCATTGTTTTGCTTGCGGTTAGCAATGGATACTATCCTATAATGTCATAATATGAGTGTCAAAATAGAAGACTTCGTGTTATGTATTATAATAGAAATTGTATATAAATATATCTTGTTATTTTTTGCATTATAATGTAATATTTATCGCCTCCATGGCGTAGTGCAGTGTCTGTAATTAATGCGATGGTCGTGACTTCAATTACTTCTATTCCCATGGACTTGGAACGAAAATTATAGCTTTGGGTTCAAAATACACAATGCTTTTGGACGTCAGTCGCATTCGATTGTAGTGGATTTAAATCCTTCAATGTTCAAAGATTTCTATTTAACATATAAATGGGACAATTTATTATGCATTTCTAAGTTATTTTTGCTGGTTGCTAATTACAAAAAATACTTTAAGATAAACCAATATATTAAGAAAAGTAAATCTTCTAAATAAATAATTAGTCTGAGTGTCGAAAGTTAAAGTTAAATAAGAATTCTAACTTAAAAGACCAGTAATAACGATTGCTTAAGGCGTTTATTATTAAATTAAATATCAAAAATATATATTTTTAAAAAGTACCAAAAATATATATATTATAGGTATTAATTAACTTAATGTACACTCAAAAGGTACTCACCTCTAGGTGGTTCCAAGAAAATTCCTCAATATTCGGTATGTAATTATGCCAGATCGCATCGGCCAGTCTCATTTGATCTGGAGCGGGGGCTTTATTTTTTTCTCTTTACCTGTACAGGCTTGGCCACTTATCGCGCGGGTAGGTCTTGCGAAGTTTGGACTGAGACGTAAAATTTAAGTTGAATGGATGGTGCATTTAGATTTTTATTTTTCATTATTTTCGGTCTTGGTAAGGCGACAACTGTGGTTATACTGAGTTCAATATAAGCGATTTGGCGTCTCTTTCAGCTAGATATAGTTTACGCAAAATTTTTGTTGGTATATTTAGTTTTCTTGCTTGAGTCCCACAGTAACATTCGTCTTTAGAGTACATATTTCTTGCCCACGATGGTCAAACGATGGGTTTCAAATTGTCAAAAAAAAATGGCTTAGGTAAACAGAAGTTGGTTACTATATTAATTAGTAAGAAACACAATAATAATAATAATAATAAAAAAATATAGTACATTCAAAAAGAAATATTGAAAAAAACATTTTATTATTATAGATAATAAATACTATATAAAAAGCAAGATTAAGCTAAAATTATTGTTTTCTGACATTTTCTTACATATTTATCTTAGAGCATATCTTACTTATCTAATGTTTAATAGATTCAAGTGGGGGGAGCCGAGTGTCTTAACACTAGGTTCCCTCTGCGTACCCTGCTGTGTTCGGGATACAGCGTGAAGCTGATTTTTAATTTAATTTAATAGATTCACCCAATTAATTGAAAATTTAACAAAAAAAAAACTACAAAATTATATAAATTTATTTCTTATCCACGTTTTGTAACGCGAAAATCATTTCCAGCATCTCTTATCTGGTGGCGGCTCTGGATTTTTGTATGTCCGTAATTGCATCGCGTTCTCAGTCAAAATTTTTGTATATATACATTTACCTATCTACCTACCTTCATATATTATTTAAAGTAATAAGTAGGTATACTTTGCCGATCGGCAGATCTTATCGAAGATTTCGCGGTATACAGTTGTAAGTATATTATGTTAAATATTCTTTCCTTTGATTTTATTTGAGGCCAGTCGTGGCGCAGGGGCACAAAGTGTGACTGTAAAATCGACTGGTTGTGGGTTCGATCCCCACTCGAGGAAATTAAATATTTATTAACATTTATATTTTCATTTCTCCGCTCTGGTGTCGAGGCAAAACGCGGCGCTGAGTTCCGCCACTCAACACGCGATGCCTCCAGAACTCGGCGAAAACTTAACAATAGGTTCCTTCTGCCTACCCTGCTGTGTACGGGATACAGCGTGAAGCCGATTTAATTTTAACTTTATTGTTGTATTAAAACACTAACAGTTGTTTTGTGGTAAATTAAATTTTGTATTGCTATTGTAAAGTATTGTTGTCTGTCAGTCAATTGGTTATCGATAAGTTTTAAGAGTCTAGTTCTGAATTTGGACATAGTGGAAATCAATGCAGTCGTGGCGCAGGGTTACAACCGTGCGACTGTATACGAGGTTATGGGTTCGATTTTTAGTCGAGGAAAATAATTATTTAATATTTACATTCTGGTAACGAAGTAAATCACGGCTTTGTATTCTTGACACTCAATGCCTCCAGAAATCAGCAAAATGTGGGAAACGGAAGTGTCTTAATGGTAACGAGGTGTGAACTGTCTTAACACTAGGCCCCCAGGTTCCCTTTGCCTACAAAAAAATTGGAACGTATAATTAAATACACAATAGAACAACGCCTTATTGTAAGCTCGATCGTTGTGATTTCAATCTCCACTCGAGTAGTATAAAACAAAAATATGATTTCCTTTTTCGAAATCAGTTAAAAATAAATACAAACAGCCACCATGTATAATTTAAAACCTTCCTGATTTTTAACAACTTTACGTCCTCAGCCCAAATTTCTACTAATACAATAAAATTCTGCCATTTAAAGCAACAAAAATAGCGTATCATCTAAAATTGTGTATTTTTTTTTGTTTTCCAAAATTACAAGGCATCGACACATAATTGTGGAGTGTCCAAATTGACTGGTACTTCGTGATCGCACCCAATTTATAGTTTCGATTAAGCAATTTGCACCGTTTCCAGCATTTTCAACGTCAACTGGATTTAAATACGTTAAGCTTTTGTGTTAAAACTTTCGTTTATTTTTGGGTATTTGGAATATTTTTTTTTAAGAATTCATTTCTTTTCTTTTAGCCTCACCCTATATAGCACGCATTTAGCGAGCAAAGCAGAGTGAACTCAAGTGTTAAGACATCCCGTTCCCCACTTTCTGCTAAATTTTCGAAACATTGCGTGGCGAAGAGCGGTACTCTATGATAACAGTTGAAAATACTTGGGCAACTGTTTTGGTTTCGGTTTCGACTTGAAAAATATTGGTTTCTAAAAATATTTTTCAATCTCCAAGTCCCATTAGTGAAATAAAGACGTTAAGGTCCGCCAACCAAATCTAACGTTTATCTAAAAAGCTATTAATTAGCTTAAATAAAAGAAATCTTCCCGTGTTACATATTCCATTTATCAAGAAATATTATATTACATTACAACACCTATTAATCCTTTGATGTAGCCTGTACCTGTGGACAGTTACCGAAGGCACTTAGAATATGTCATGTGTCATGACACAATTGTAACTTAATTAGATATCTAAAAATATGTAGAACAGAATAACAAAAACGAAAATTGTATGAAAATAATAGAAACATCTAGGTCAGACTATAATTTAAAGCCAATCGCGGCGCAGCGGTACAAGTCGTAGACGCGACAGGTTGTGAGTTCGATTCACGCTCAGGGAAATGAAATATTTAATATTTTTATTTTCTCGCTCTTGTAATGATGCAAAGCTCTTTGAATTCAACCACTCAACATGCAATGTCTCCAAAAGTCGGGAGCGGATGTGTTTTAATGGGAACGGAGTGTCATAACAATAGGTTCCCAGGTTCCCTTTGTCGACCCTGTTATATGCGAGATATAGTAAAAAAAATTAGAGTATCAATTAGATACATATCTATAATATAGTGGAATATCGTGTTTTAAATTCGCTCGCGGTACAACGCGGTTGTTGCGCGAAACAGTTATTTTACGCAACCTTATGCCCAGTAATCGTTGACAATTATATGTTATAAAATTTTACAATGTCAATTATAAGCTTTGCGGAGTCGCTGCACTCGGCCGCTTGGACCGTGCATTTGAAAAATTATATTTGTTGAAAATATAATACTATGTATGAATGTATAACAAATGTCTATTATTTTCCATATTTTTAAAATTAGGTAATTTATTTAATGTTTTTTTAAGGGCTTTGTCTTGACACCATAGCGAAGAAATGGAAATATAAATTTAAATAAATATTTCATTTCCTCGAGTGGGGATCGAACCCACAGCAGTTGCGTTTCCAGTCACAGTGTGTGCCCCTGCGCCACGACGCCTCAATGCCTATTCTTACTCAAAACAATGAAAGGTGAAATAAACGTTTAGTGAAGAAAACGCCAGCAATGTCTCAAAAACTAGGCGGTGCAGGGACGGAGTGTCTTAACACTAGAATCGCTATGCATAAAAAAAATTAAAAGTAAAAATAAATAAAGAAATTTACATTATATAATATTAAAAATCGAGTCCAATTTATTCATCTGACCTTTCTTATATATTTTTTTGAAATAGCTTTAAAAATAAATAATATTCCACTAACAAGTACAATGTAGGTATATGTATTAAATAATTAATAATTTATTAAGAATACTTATCTACAGTTTTTCTTAAACTTAACGGTCTCAAGCCGGTTTCCGGAGCTTAAGTAACACTCTAGAACGCCTGACGCCTACGAAAATAAAATTAATAATTTTGCTTATAAAGTTTAATTTCTCATTTGGACATATTTTAACTGGATTGGACTTTAAAAAGTTGTTAGCACCAGGATTACTTTTTCTTTTACATACGAAGTAGGTAAGAAGTACTGGGTAAAGGGTTCAATTTCTACTTTCTACGGAGTTTAAGAGATTTTGATTAACTAGGCTGAGTTATTGAAGAAAATAGCCAAATGAATATAGCTTTCCTTTGTGTCCCTTATACATATATAGCATGGTAGGCTAAGACGCTCTATTTCCCACTTTCCGCCCGAATCATTGTGTTGAGTGGCGAAACTGAACGCCGCGCTTTGTCTTGTTATCAGAGATAGAAAATTAAAATAATTGATTCCCCAAGTAGAAATCGAGCCAACAACCCACGCGTTTACAGTCAGACACTGTGCCGCTGCTCCACGATGACCTCAGTAGTGACATAACACTACGTAAATAAAAAAAAATCATAGTAGATACACGAAATTCTAATTAATTGACAAAATAGATTTTCAAAGTAAAAAAGTATTTTTTTCTTGTCTAACATAACATTCTTTTCAACTCAATCGACAAGGCTCCACAGATTATACTCTACAAATCTCTTATTTCATCTATCTCCCGTCAGATCTTGTCAGACAAACCCGAGCACCAGCGCTAGTACACCCGCCCATGACATATTCAATAAGCAAATATATTTTTTGCGGGTCATTTCAAGTAGTTTTTATCAAACGTCATCATATTCTAATGACGTTGACGGATTATCTTTCGACTGTATAGCTGATTCATATTTTTTTACTTATTCAAATTATACCTTATGCTATATATTTTAAAGTTCAAATTTAAACGCTAAAACGGTTTTGCAGGTTGTTCATACGACCAGTGTAGCAAGACCTGTATATTATGAAGAATGTTTTATATAATGGATCAAGTTAAACTGGTTCTGTTTGTAGATTATACACGATTAAGGCTGTCCCTAAATTTTGCGGTATCTTCTAATCATGTAGGTTTGTTTTCGTATACTCATGCTCTGTTTAGTGTGTAATTGTAGGGGAGTTTAAGGTTTTTTTTTTTTAAGTTAATATTGTAGATAGTATTTTGCTTGAGGCACCTTGTTAAATTAATTTCAAATATACAAAGTTCTCACGGGTGTATAGCTGATCTGTTGCAAGACAACCGTGAATCGATGATTTTAGCTATTATTTTAGATCTGGGTTTAAAAAAAACATATATTTACAAATATATATTGTGACTGCAAACGCGAAATGGTTCTGGGTTCCATTTCCACTCTAGCAAATGAAATATTTCATTTCTTCATTCTGGTGTCGAGGCAGAGCGAGGCATTAGTTCCGCCACTCAACACGCAATGCTTCCAAAATTCTGGGAAAAGCAGGGAACGAAAATGTTTTAAGAAGAATGGAGTGTCTTAACACTAGGTTTCCAAGGTCCCTCTGTCTACCTTGCTATGTGTGTGATACAGCAACAAAAACTAATTTTTTAATATATTTTTTTTTAATACAACTTTTTAATAAATAAACAAAAAACTATTTTTTTTAATCACTTCAAATGAAGAGTTTACGAATGAATCTTAAACACTACAAACCTCTACGTCAGTCAGTTCATTCATTAAATAACTTATAATGAAACAACTTGTGATGCTCTTATTTAATAAACGTCAAATACCTATAGGTAGGTATCCGTCATTGACAAACGATACAGGCCGCACAATACAAATGGAAGATCAATCGTCTCTATGATTTATGCGTGTCGCGGGCACGCTCCGCATAAAACTTATTAGACGGCTAAAATGTAACATCTTTATGCTTTTTTTTCAGCTTCACGCTGTATCCCGCATTTAGCAGGGTAGGCAGAGGGATCTTAGAGTTAAGACACTTCGTTCTCCACCTTCCGCGGAATTCTGGAAGCATTGCGTGTTGTGTGGTGGAACGCAACGCCGCCGCGCTTTTGCCTAGACAAAAAATCGAAGAAATGAAAATCAACCGAACGAACGAACCTATAACCTGTAGTATTTACATTATCTATAATATATTTATATTAAAGTAATAATTTTATAATATTAGATTTTTGTGGTAAAAATGCATCAGATGTAGTTTACACATATTTCTATAATATAAACTGGAGCTCTGGTATTTGTACCCACGATTATAGTGTAGGGAAAAAACATCTAATTACTTATAAAATATAGCCCATAGTAAATTTTTAGAAAGAATACACAGTTATATATTATTGAAACAATATGAAAAAAAAAAAATTATTATAGTTTTTTTTTCTTCTTAAAAGTACGCAGTCGGTTGTGGCGAAATTTTAGCTGCCTATTTTCACTTCTAACAGTACCTATTAATAAATCGTAGCGTGGACTCTATTATATCTAGTTACATTGTTATGTTAAAACTTCTAACTTAATAAATATAATATTCTTTTTATATTTTCATAGAAATGTTAATTTTAATGGCAAAAGCTAGTAGTTAGTAATGCGGCGATGAGCTTCCCCATTCAAGTATCTTGAATTTAGCGGAAAATTGAAAACGGAATACGGGCACTAGGTACAATAGGTTCTCCCTGTTTTCTCTGTTATTTACGAGATAAATCGTGAAATTGAGAAAAATGTTTATATTTCAGTACAAATCATTTACAGTACAGTTTTTTAACATCATTACAAACCTTTTTGGTTTTTTGTATTGTTGTTCTTTTATTAATTTTTAAATGGTAATAAATTGAAAAAAAAAATATGCCGTCGTAGCCTACCAAGCGAACGACAGATAAGATGACGGTTGCGAGTTCAATTCCCACTACGGGGAACAAAATATTTCATATTCCCATTTCCTCGTCCTGGTAATGGCGTTTTGCCGTTGTGTGTGGTGGCACAAGGGTGTGACGGTAAGCGCGACGGTTGATCGATTTCCACTTGGAGGGCAAATTTTGGGAACGAGGCAAAGTGCGGTGCTGAAAGGTGATTCCTAGGTTCCCTAGGCTTACCCTGCTACAGTAAGAAGCCAAAATAAAAAGTATGAAATAAATCAGTTTAATATTTTTTATCGATTTAATAAAAACAAAGTGCGATGTTGAGTTCCACAACAAAATGTCATTAAAATAAACTTACATATGATTGATACTGTTTGTCTAAACTGCGTTGAACATGTTAAACATTCAATATAACAATTCTATGAAGCCTAGTTCCGTAAATAACCACTTCAAACGAATGCCAAAATCTTTATTTTTTATTAGCTGTCCATTGACCTGACAGACTGTTACGTGATATTAGTGGTAAACGAGCACGTTTTACTTTTTAAATATTCGTCATATACCATACTATATGTCTATTTTAGTTTATGGTTTGTTTTTATTTGTCTACATAGCACGGTTCCCTGAAAGCACCTAATATAAAAACATTCAGTTAAAAGTGCTTATGCAATATCAATATCGTTTGCTAATTATAATATTTTTTATTTATTTTTATATGTAAGTATGTATTTAACTTCGTAACTATATAACAATTAGTTTTTTTTAGTTTCACGCTGTATCCCACACGTTCACTTCACTCCCCAGATTCTGCCAAATTCTAAAAGTCTTTCCAGTTGAGTAGCGGAACTTAACGCCGCGTTTTGCCTCAACACCAGAACGATGAAAGGAAAATTTTAAATATTTCATTACCTCGAATAGAGTAAAAACAAATAAATAATAAATAAACCTAAAAATAATTATCAAAGAAAACTAATCAACAGTCTTTCACGTTTTATCCCACAAATAGCAGGATTGGAACGTGACTTCATTATAATTTCAAAAATAAAAATCAAATTAGCTTCACGCTGTATCCCGCACACAGCAGGGTAAGCAGAGGAAACCCTAAAAAAGACACTCAGTTTAAGACACTCAGTTCCCCCTTTCCGCCGAGTTCTGGAGGCATTGCATATTGAGTGGCGGAACTCAACGCCGCACTTCGGCACCAGAAGAAACGAAAATATAAATGTGAAGAAATGAAAATATAAATGTAAATAAATATAATATTATATTTAATTTTTTCGAGTGGGAATCAAACCCACAACCAGTCGATTTTACACACACTTTGTGCCTCTGCGCCATGACTGGCCTCAAAAATAATGTACCTATATTCACCTGCAAATTCATCTACTTTAAATGAACTACTGCTTTCCATTGGCGTGTTCGGTTCATTCGCACATACAGAGAGAGTGCGCCTCTTAATTGAAAACAATCTAGGGTGTGAATGTCATTACATCGCTAACGATATTAGTCATGATTTCGAACGATTTCAAAGATGACTGGGTAAGTATATACTTTATTTTGATCAATCAATCTCTTTTTTTGTGCTGTATTCTGCATATAGAAAAGGAAACAGAAGGAACCTAGAATCAAGTCTCTCTGCTCCCCATTTTTCGCAGAATTCTGCAGGCATTGCGTATTGAGTATTGGAACTCAATGCTCTCAACTCTTTACCTCGTCACAAGAGCGAATAAATATTTTATTTATTTCTTTATGTTATTCCAAAAAATGTTATTCCATACTAAAAATTGTACAATATTATAGAAGAATATAAAAAAACATAACGTAGCGGGACTTGCATCTGTGCTTTCGAGTTCGAGTTAACAATCATCTAAATCTCTTATATCTTAGGAAATAGGAAACCAATCCTACTGGAGAGTCACTCCGTTTTACACTTTAACAAAATAAAAAGGACATTGAGTGATATGTAGCAGATATGTATATCTAATTTTTTCTTACAGTACCTAACAGAGAAACGAATATATTTAAAAATTGCTTTTTTAAGAACATGATTTCAACCCACGACCATCGAGTTAACACATATACGTATAAACCGCGCTGCAATGACATCAATAAGTCCAACGTTAATAAATCATAATATATGACAAGTTTAAAAATCTTTGATCTATGATTTTTAATAATTATATTTTAAACCTGAATCGATGACGAATGTTTCAATGAACGCTCTATCTCAATATCTATAAACAGGTTCAGTGAAGAATTCCACCATTTCCGGTATCTTTCCTCATACAACCTGGTACGGTGTTTGGTCTTTGATATATAACTGATATTCTATAACTTAAAATGCCTCTACAAACGAGTTCCTAATATAGACCAGCCGTAGCTTAGACACAAACGTGCGACTGTAAACGCGAAAGGTTGTGAGTTCGATTCCCATTTGAGGAAACAAAATATTTAATATTTCATTTGTGGCTCTGGCAACCAGGCAAAGCGCGGCGTTGACTTATGCTATTCCACACGCAATGTCTCCAGAATTCGGCGTAAAGCGGCGAACGGTTTGCGGAACATTAAGGGTCCAGGTTCCCTCTGCCTACCCTGGAATCAGATTTTTAGGTTTACATTGTATCCTACACATAGGTGTGGTACAGCGTGATATTAAAAAAAAAGATTCATTGGAGACTGCAAGGAGGCACTAAAGAATTTACATTTTATAGTACACGCAAAAGTAGTTCAACGATTAGCCAGGGCCAGAAGCGACGATCATAAAGATTTTCATACAATCCAAAGCATATCTTACAGTATTTGAAACTGTAACCGTTTATTAAAATACAGCTAGATTTTAGCACTGCGCCACAACAATACATATTACGGTTCAAAATAACCGTTCAAACGTAAATGTTCGTAAATAACGCATAACTGCAATGAATTAAGACGTTCAACCGCTATTCATTAATCACTCTTTAGCTCTTTTTATTTTTGCGAACTCAATATGAAATTAAATAACATCCTGTCGGTGTACGGACGACAATATATGTACATGATTTTGTCTGTTTGTATGATTTTTTTTTCTAATCGTAAAAAAAAATCCGCCACTTAAAACGCGTTTTCAGGTGGATTTTTCGGAACGGAGAATCTAGTCACTAACTATAATTATGTAATTAAATGTTTGACAGAACTCAGCGCACTACTACGCTACGATGGCCTCATCAATTTTTTTTATGGTAAAATAAATTATTATATAAAATACTATATTCTCTTGTGGACGAATGTGCTTTGTCAAATGCATTAATTGTTTTATCTTAGTATATTTTTAGAAAAAAACTTAAATATTTTTTATGTTGACTGTACACTTTCTGTGAGAAACTGCGCATCATTGCTAATTTAGCGCATACATGTGCATGCTTTTTTGGTTTTTATGAGTACTTTTTGGTTATTTCATCTGTACCTATATATGTAAAACTCTTTCGTTACTGAGTGACTGACAGCTCAGTGTAAACAACGGGACTTAGAAAATTGAAACTTGGCATGCTGATAAGTTAGGGAGTGGAGTGGAGTGGGGGAGCATCACTCTTAGTCTCCTCTCTAGGAGTTCTCGAAATTTCTCCAGGAACAGGGAAACGTAGGATTTTTTATTTTATGTTTTTCATTTAATATCCACGCAAACAAAGGATCTAACCTTTAGATCTGTATCTTATCAGTTTGAGAAAAGAAAAATATTTTAAATACCTGTCTCCAAATAGAAATCTTCACATCACTTCGCTTCTTCTATATCTTAAAAAACACGTTAAAATACACGCTACCTGAGTAAAACTGTAAATAATTTAATAAAATGTACCGACGTATTATAAATATAAAACTCTTTTTTTACCCGTTTATCTAATAAATATAATTCATTAAACTGATTTCAATGAAACTTATGGACTGCTTCCTTAGTTAGAACACATCTGATCATCTGGATATATCTCTTAGTTTCCAGCGAATTTGTAGACAAACATACAAACAAACATACACTTACAAAATTAAGTCAATAGCTTGGATGCCTAAATAGATGATAATAATCAAATATTATGAAATTACAAAAACATAGATTCACAAATTAAGCTCATAGCCTCCTTTTTTGAAGACGGTTAAATAGATCACTTATCAGTTATCGTTATTTTCCGTATATGTTTTAAGTAAAACACGTGACTTAAGCGGAAGTCTAATTATATTCTTTTTATACCCAATTTAATATAATATGTTGTATACTAATTAATATATTAACGATAACATATCTCAATTATAAAATTATCAATTGTAAATGATGCTACTTAGAAATGACAGTATGTATTTTTTATCATTCGGTAAAAATAATCGTGACTGATGATACCAATATGGCATTTCTTAAGTAAATATGTATAATATTAATACTTATATAGTCTATGATTTAATAGCAGGGAATATGGGAACCTAGTGTAAGTAAGACATTTCGTTCCGATTAAGACACTTCCATTACCCAGTTTTCGCCGAATTCTAGAGGCATTGGTTGTTCAGTGGCCAAAACCGGGCTTTGGCTCGTTACCAAAGCGAGCGAGTGGAAATCGAACCCACAACCTGTCGCGTTTACAGTCACACGCTTGTGCCCCTGCGCCAAAAAGGTGGAAAATTGCGTAGAAAAATATATCATAAGAATTTCCTTAAGAAAAGATGTGATCTAAGCATAAAATGTGTGCTTAAAGATAAATGTTGGTGAAGGTCGCGATTCAGGAAAACATCGTTATCATGACGTTTAAAACGCAGTCTTAAATGAAGTATTACAACAACCTTCGAAGATTAGAGTATTAAAATAATAAAATGTAGATATACCAAATACAATTCGGTTGGTACATTATATTGATATTATTTTTATTTTTTTGTCATTACTTTCACGCTGTATCCCGCATATATACAGAGTAGCGGGATATGCAGAAGGAAGTGTTAATACGTGACGAAACGTATCACCACAATTTTTTAATTACCAGAGCGAGAAAATGGAAGTAAAATCCTTTCCACGCCGTTATCGACATCGACATCCGTCATCGACAAATGCACTGTTAATATAAAAATAATTGAACTACTCGAATAAATACTTCCTGAGATTGGCGTGTTTAAGCAAACATTTTTTTTGTAATAGTATCGCACATAGCAGGATAGACAGAGGGAACCTGGGAACCTAGCTTTAAAACACTTCGTTCTCATTAACATACTTCCGTTCTGGACCACTAAATTTTCCGTCGAATCTGAATTCTCTCGAGTGGGACTCGAACTCACAACCTGCTACGTTTACAGTCGCACATTTGTGTAGGGGCGCTACGAGTGGCTTTTAATGAATTATTCAGCTTTATAATATTAGATTAGGTTAGGCCAGTCGTGGCGCAGTGGCACAAAGTATGACTGTAAAACCGACTGGTTGTTGGTTCGATCCCCACTCGAGGAGATGAAATATTTACTCAAATTTATATTTCCATTTCTTCGCTCTGGTGTCGAGGCAAAGCGCGGCGTTGAGTTCTGCCACTCAACACACAATACCTCCAGAATTCGGTGGAAAGTGGGTAAATGACTGTCTTAACACTAGGTTCCCTTTGCCTACCCTGCTGTGTGCGGGATAAAGCGTGAAACTGATTTAATTTAATTTAATTAACGAAATGCCGTTTCGTATTTAATTGTAGCATACTGTAGCAGTGCAGTCAGTCAGATCCGGTCACGTCAATTTTATCATTACAAATAATATAACAATAATTTTATAAAATTATTTAATAAAAAAACATCCTTATAAGTGTGCCATAGGCTGCATACCTAGTATAGATAATATTTATTTTTATTTAATGTTGTATAATCAACTTTAATATTTATCATATAGATAAACATGCCATTCCAAAAGATAACCAACAGATAATCTAGGCGATAGCGTGTTCAAGTACGAAAAAATTAGGTCTTGATATATATTATGTTCTAAAGAGCATTGCACGATGATTTTTTTATATTATATCTAAATTATTATTTTTTTAATTTATTTTATACAGTTGAAAATTTTAAGTAAAGGTAACGGCTACGCGATTTTTTTACAGTGTCAGACCGAATAAAAAAATATGAAACAGACAATTTTTATTTGGTTTTATTCTCACATACTTACCATTTCTTGCAGGTTTAACAGAGCGTTGTGTCAATATCTAGAGTACACAGAGATAGCCTTATGTTAAAACATTTCTTTTTCCACTTTCCTCCACCCAATATTGTGTATTGAGTGGCGGAATTTAACGCCGTATTCAAAAAATATGTGTAAGGACAAAGGATAAACAATATCATTCTAATACTTATTTAGAAAACGTATAAAAATTTGAACGTAGCGGGGCTCGAACCCGCTCCTCCTGGATACCAACCAGGCGCTCTGACCACTAAGCCATACGTCAAGCTACGTCGTCGACATTTTTATACGTTGTTACAATTTATTTATGTTGTTAGCATCTGTGTAGGGAGATTTTTACAAATTTCCGGTACCCAAAGATAGTTACTAAGAATTATCGTCTGGCAAGAGAGAATACTATTTATTAAATATTTTCAAACATTTTTTAAACTGTTATTCCACACTTAGGAAAGAAAAATACTTATTTAGAAAACGTATAAAAATATTATAACGTATAAACGTAATGGTTTAGTGGTCAGTGTGCCTAGTCGGATCGAGTCCCGCTACGTTCAAATTTTTCTACGTTTTCTAGATAAGTATTTTTCTTTCCTAAGTGTGGAATAACACTTTAAAAAATGCTTAAAAATATCATTCTATCTTTTATTTTCTTTGATATTGGTAATACTAGTTTTGTTAAACTTGTGTATTATCACAAGAGTTTTTTTTTATCAGTTTCACGCTGTATCCCGCACACAGCAGGGTAGGCAGAGGGAACCTAGTGTTAAGACACTCCATTCCCCACTTTCTGCTGAATTCTGGAGGCATTGCGTGTTGAGTGGCAGAACTCAACGCCGCGCTTTGCCTCGACACCAAAGCGAAGAAATGGAAATAAATATAAATTTAAGTAAATATTTCATCCACTCGAGTGGGGATCGAACCCACAACCAGTCGGTTTTACAGTCACACTTTGTGCCGCTGCGCCACGACTGGCCTCAAACTGGTTAGTTGATTGAAAGTAAATAACATTGTCGATACCATCTTTTTGTAAAGTAACTATTATATTTATTTAGAAAATATAACAACATAAGAAAGCACAATAAATATACAGGGTGGAAGTGTCAGCGCTCCTTTTACGGGAACAGCATATAGGGTAAAATATTTTAAGCCCATACCTAAAGAAGTTAATCAAGATACCTCAACAGTTTAGACGTAGGATTTTTTTTTAATTTCACGATGTTTATCCATACCTGTATTTCGTGTGACGAAGTTACGCATAGATACCAATAACGTAAACATATACTACTACAATTAATACAAAAATACTATTAAAGGTTAACCAACTTTGAACTTTGCCGCCAATACCTACGACTCGATTTCGGAATGAAGCGTATGCGGTGGTTTCCCTTTGATAGGTTTATGTGTGCGTGCGTTGTTCTTGACAAATGGCGTTTTATATTACAACAATAATTTTATTATTTATTTTATTTGCAAAAATTACTTTTTCAGTTTTGGGAAAAAAAAATTATTACACCTATAATCAAAAAAAACCTCAGATTCTCACATGACCAAACCAAACAACCAACATTTTTGGTAAGTTATCTCCAACAAATAAACTATTGATAACCTGAGTATTTACGAAGAGCAGCTTCATACTTCGTCGTCAGATTGTCGCACCGTCTTATCACCTCTATCTTATCACCGCCTAATTAACCCACTTTGCTTGTATGTATAAAACATTTGTTTTGAAATGTTTATTTGATAAAGAATCACTCAAAACGGTTGGTTGTGTCAACCTTATTCAGCATTTCCTGAAAATTGCACAACATTTTTAAATTGTTTAAATAATGTTGTTTCTTATGAAGTTATATAATTTGAATTCAACATGGAACTTAGTAACTTATTTATTTTCTGTTGTTCTCAGTTAACGTCAATAATCTAAAATTATTAGGCCTACTTTAAATACTAGTAAGAAAAAAATAATAATTTATACTTATAATTAAAATAATATAAATAATCGTATTAAATAGGAATTTAGTTTGCACTCTGAAAAAACTTTTGTTTAGAACTAGTTTCTGCGTGCGTCTTCGATTTCTATGTTTGAATAGAAATAGCTAAAATAGTAGTTTACTTATAGGAGGCTATCTCCGATAAGTAAAGTATCAGTAAATAGTAGTAGTAAATTTTAAATTCCAACTACTAGTTTCTCAGATTGGCGCTTTCAATCAAACATTTTTTTTATCAGCTTCACGCAGTATCCCGCACACAGCACAAGCACAGGGAACCTAGTGTTAAGACTCTCCGCCGAATTCTGGAGGCGTTGTGTGTTGAGTGACGGAAATCAACGCTGCTTTAAAATATTACAATATTCTCATTTTCACAATCAGCGAGGCGCTTAACCACTCTTCTTAACCTGTAAAATGCAAATATGCTTAGAAATAAATAAAAATGCACGACCACTAAAACTTTTCTCACATTAAATTAACAAATTGTCCTTTCAACTTAACGTGTTTCAACACTAATGTAGAGATCAATTTACGTCGTGATGAATACGTTATGTTGCAGATAAATCTTGAGATATATTTTTAGTACGAATTGGTTTCATTTAGCTTAATGATTGAGTAAGAGTATACGGCTGATATGGTGTTAATTTAAATTTAAATGTAATATATGGTGTATATAATAATGTGTACAAATCAGCTTCACGCTGTATTCCGAATATAGCAGTGTAGACAAAGGGAATCTACAGTTAAGACACTCCGTTCTCCATTTTCCGCCGATAAAAAATCCGTATGCATCTATATAAAAAGGTTTCTTTTCTTTACTCATTGTAAGACAACACACCATCGAAACTACAAATTTGGCACACAGCTTTCTTGGGGAGTATAGAGGAGTATTGTGTGAGAACTCCTAACATTTTAACAAAACCAGGAAATAAAGCGATATTACGTTTTAATAGTCTATGCAAAAAACATAAAAAGTCATGGTCCATTGGCAGAGTATTTGACTTCGATTCCCACCCGGAGGAATTCATTATTGCGATTTTTGCGTTTACGTAGTGTATTATACTAGGTTCCCTCTGCTATCCTACCATATGTGAGAAACAGCGTGAGGTATAAAATAAAATAGTACTTGGACTTAAAAAGAATTTAAATTTATTTTTGAATGTACAGTACACGCACAAAAGAAATATTTTTTTGCTATCAAATTACAAACATTTAATGTAAAATTTATCACATATTACATGATAATACAATTGTGATTCACAAATGTTGATAATCCATGAAGGATTAGCTATACAAAATAGGCCACAATCGTAAGTCGAAAGTTCATTTGGGGCAAGACAATGTATAACGATAAATTTAATAGGAAAATTCATATTTGCAAATTTTCTTCTTAAAGACCAGGCATAAGCATGTAACTGTAAGCGCTGTAGCGCTGTAGGTTGTGTATTCGATTAATACACTCAATGAAACGAAAAAAAAAAATATTTTCATTTTCCTCGCTCTGGTAAGCTTGCAAACGCGACGTTGAGTTCCGCCAGTCAACATGGCATTCCTCAAGAATTCGGGGGAAAATGGAAAACAGAAGTTTCTTAATGGGTACGGAGTGTATTAACAAATACATGTGTGCGGAATACAGTGTGAACTTAAAATAAAAACCGGGCAAGCGCAAGTCGGGCTCGCCTACTGAGGGTTCCGTACGAAAAATGGAGGTCTTGAAGTTTTTCTGAAATTCAAGGTCAGCTTAGCCAGAGCCTTTACATCTGATACCTCACCTGAATTAGCGGCTTTAATATCAAATTTTGGCCCCCTTTAAAGGCTATTCTCTTTTAGGATTTAACTAGAAATGTATAGTTTTTGGATTATTCCTGAATATTAGTCTTACCTGTAGATACTAGCAACCAAATTAGCAACCAAATTTCAAAATTCTAGGTCGACCGAAAGTACTCTATTAATTTTAATTCCCTTTATAGTTTCGCGTTTTTTGTGATTTTAACGGCCATATCTTTTTTTTTAAGTAAATGTAGAAATATAATTTTGTAAGGAAGTCAAGGGACCGTAGATCTGATTGTATGATTTGAATTTCAATACGATATCTCCAAGAGTTCCTAAGGTAAAGGCTCTTGACAGAGAATATACCTCTATACAACCGCGGATCCGCCGTTGCGGCTCATTGGACACATTTTGACAAGCTTTTACGATTGCCGACAACTTTATAAACTAAATATTATTTATAAAAATATACCAAAAGTCATAAAATCCTGCATGACCTATTTGACAAGAAAAAAGAAACCTCAATCCAGCATATCAATATCCTGCTTTGACACGTTTATAACGTAGATTAGTATTACTGGTGTACATTGAGTTCTTACGTTATCTAGTCCACAGACCGGCGCCAACTGTATCGCTGATAGCGTGATAGCGTGATAGCGCACGTGGGCGATTGCTTATCACGCGGGAAAGGGACTGTTTACGTTATTTGAAGAATGAATTTTGAGGGAAGTATGGAGGAAAGGTGGTTTTGTTTCATTTTGAGTAGGTTTTAGCGTGTTTTTTTACACACAATTTAAATTTCGGAGGTGTTACTTTGCGTGGAACTCGAACCCGCGGCTCTTTCAGGGGCTGCCTACGTACTTATCAAGCTACGTCGAAATTCTTATAAGGTTATTATAATTTATATTTGTTGTTATTCTCTCGCGTAAATAACGTCGTAAAGTATCTCCTAGGAATTATTTCGAGAAGTAGATTATATATATACTTCTGAAGTTAGTAAAACTAGCATATTTATACATTTACTTCATTTATTGTATTGACATAGACATTTTTGGTAAGGCCACAATTGTAATTGGTCGTGACGAAATCGGTCACAAGCGAGACGGTTGTGGGATCGATTCCCACTTGGGTAAATTAAATATTTAATATTATCACTTCCTCGCTTTGGTAAGAAGACAAAGCGCACCGACTAGCGGAACGCTTGCGTTCCTACAAAAACGAAAAAATAAAAATAATTAATTCGATTCCCATTCGAACTCACAACCTTCGCGTTTACAGTGAAACGCTATGTAGGTACTTGTACTTATAGTAAGAAATATATTTTGTAATATATGTAAATATAACATATATGTGGAGTGATAAGCTGCATTATCAAAACGCATCAAAGGTTTACTGCGTCGCTTCACAGAAACACATGAATCGCTGTTTTGTACTATTCGTATTTATCGATTCATGTTCAAGGAAATGCGATAATATGCGAGTGTATATGAAAATACTTTAGAAGTTATGACGTTGACGTCTGCAATGGGTGTTTCTTATTTGTTTTATATGGAAATCTAGTATTAGGATATTGTATCTAGTTATTTGTATGTGGTGGTTATGGGTTCGATGCTATGGTAATGTTTGTATTGTAATGTAAATAATAGGTTATACAGATAGTGAATTTATTGAAAAGTTATCTCTGTCTATTTTCTGTTCATTTTCTGGACAACATGTTCCAGTAAAAAATATTTGACAAGTTTACTTGCCTGCTTTCCCGCACTGACAGAGGAATCCTGGTATTAAAACACGAAGTTGCCCACATTTCACACAGTTTTTCATGTTGATTTGCGGAACTCAACGCTGCGCTTTATCCACCAGAGAAAAATAAAATAATTGATTTATAAATTATTCCCCCAATTGTTTAAACACCGTCCCTCTACCACGATCTAAATTTATTAAGGGTAAATTAAACTATAATAAATATATTTAAAAATCTGGAATCCTTCATATATTTTTGCCCTGTCAAGAACAATTGCTAACATAATGTATAGAATTTTATTGCAAAGATAAAATTAAAGATTACTACACCGTGAGATAAGATCCGATTATCTTTTTGGGGAACTTAAGTGCTCATACGAAACGCGAAGTGGGTGTTCGAATGTAAATGACACTCAGGTTACTCAGACAAGTGACTTTTAAAATACCTACCTTCTTCCCATCAAATGTCTTTAACGATTTATATTGATTCGATCTGTATCAATGTAATCCTGGATTATTGTATTGTGAAATTTTATACTGTTAAGCTAAGCCTAACTAACGGGGAAGTATGGTCGTGTATTCAAGTCTTGATTAGGTAATTATTATATTTAGAATATTCCTTTCCCAAATAGTAAAGTGCGGTGTTTAGTTCACTTCATTTAGCAAAAGAAGCAAAAAAATTGTGATAACTTACTAGTTCTCTACGCGTCTATCCGCCCCGAAGACTACTTGTCTATTTTTCTGTGTGGAACAAGAGTGAAACTACAAAAATACACTACCTACTATAGGTACCTACCTATATCTTGTTAAAGCAGTAGGTATAGGTACTTATTTAGTCCACATTTAACATCCATAATTCACATTAATTATAATAATGATTGAATCACAACAATAAAAATAGCATCTGGCGCATAATTTTGGCGGTCCCGTGACATTTGCATGACATAAACGACCGTTCGTCGACATCACTTGATAAGAAAAAAAAAAGCAAAAGTGTAAAATGTTTCTGCCATAGCATCTAAAGATCGTTAAATTAGTACTAACAGTAATAAAATTAAATGAAACAAGCAATCTACGTATAAATGTATACATTTACAATATCATTTTTAGTGTGAAACAGGAGGCTGTTGAGGCCGTCGTTGCGCAGTGGCACAAGCGAGTGATTGTAAACGTGACGGGTGTGGGTTTGATTCCAACTCGGAGGAATTAATTATTATTTCTGAATATTTTCATTTCTTCGCTCTGATGGCAAAAGCGTGGCGTTGAGTTCGCCACCCAAAAACTAAAGTTGAGTGAGGAACAGAGTTTCGTAACATAAGGTTCCCTCTGCCTATCCTGCTACATGCGTGAAGCTAAAAAAACATCTTTACTATGTTTATATTGTAACAAATGGCGCGTGTGATATTTTTAATTCATGAATCAAAATGTAGGCAGAATGCGTTTGTGCAAGGCGTCGGTTATAAAAGAGAAGAAAAAAATGGCCGTTTCCGGGCGCTAAACAAATTTTTGCGACGCAAACGTGATGTGAATACTGTGATTGTTTGTACCTAACACTTTAAGTACTATATAGTGCGTACAAAAATAAAACAATGTCTAACCGTAAGCGCGATGATTGTGGGTTCGATTTGAAACACAAGGTAATGAAATATTTAACATTTTCGTTTTTTTACTGTGATAACCAGGCAAAGCGCGACGTTGAGTTCCGCTACTCAACACTCAATGCCACTAGAAAGTGGGGAACGGAATGTTTTGACACTAGATTCACTTCAGCATAATACCTAAGCGGAAATAAATGTTAAACTGCATATAAACAAATAATACAGATTAAGCATAGGAATGCACTAGAAAAAATAAATCCGTATGATAAACTAAGCTAAACCCCAATAAGCTTTATTAAGGCTAGAAAAAGCCTAACAACATCCACCGCTTTATATAATAGATCGTGGTATTACACTAAGACCACGATAATACTGTAATGCGGTATATAATGAGAGTAAGCCAATTGATATAAACCAAATGAGAATAAGCAAAAATGCCTCCAGAATTCGACGGAAAATGGGGAACGGAGTGTTTTAACACTAGGTTCCCTGTGGTTATGCTGCTGTTGCGGGATACAGCGTGATGCTGAAGCAAATTATTAAGTTGTTAGATGGCGGAGATAAACGCCGCAGTTTATCCTTTTGTTCCGCTAAACAGGCACAACTAATAGGAAATACAAGAAGACACTCCATTTCCCACTTTAAGCCCAATTTTTAAGACATAAAACGAAGAAACTTATTGCCACGCTTTGTCTGCATAAAACTAATATACAATTTAATACAAAAAAATAACACAATGACTGTAAAAATTGCTTATGTATATGAAATTCTATAGCAATATAAATTTTACAAAATTTATCATATTTAATAGTTTTAAATATCACTTTTTTTATTCTAAGATAATAATAAATGCTTAAAGCAACACGAGTGGCTGACGTGCTTCAAACTTCTGGCTTAGATCGTCAACGAACAATACATGATAATAATAAAATATTCATCAGAGATGTACGGATATCCTCCGCCTGCAGGCGGACACGCGATACTACACATGTTTATAAATTAGTTAATGGCTTATATTATACATTAAATTGTTGTTGAATACCTTCATTTTTTAAGTAGAGCTTTTTTTTATCTTTTATCAAGCACATTAGGTAAGGAGGATGTAGTGTTAAGTCACTCCATTCTCTACTTACTACCCATTTATATATAATAATAAGTATTCCGTTCGCGATTTCACTCGTTATAATATGCATGTATTATTCATATAATCCTGATACTACTCTTTGATCGTTTTGTCTAGGGTATTATTGACTCTCTCTCTCTCTCTCTCTTCCTAGCTATGAGTCCCACATGGTGGTGGGGTCAGCTTTCCTAATTTTGCTTCTNTTAGTGTTCCAACATTCAAAGTAGCGAAGCGGACTTTACGGTTACAATTTGGGACTAACGTCGTTAGCCGGGCCCGTCCGTGACTCGGTAGCCCTCGCACACTTTTCGCAGATGTAGGGCGATGTGTCTGCGCGTCGTTTCGCGGCGACGCCCTATCCGTTATCTTTACTGTATTTTGTAACCTGTCCATTTTCTTTTCTAAAAATTTGGCTAGTTTGGGTTTATTAATTAAGTACCGATTGCCATCTGACGTACTAAAACCTACCCTTTGAGGTAGGGAAACCCCGGACCAGATGTTGGGTCTGTGTACAGGTATTCCCCTCTGTACGATGTGAATGCTTGGTTATTCCGCCAAAGCGTCGGTCGCCAGTGCCTCGTCCGTTAAACAGCAGGGTGTACCACGTGCAGGTGAGGTTGACATTTGAGATGGTGAAGATGTTAGGCCCATACCCCTTACACCCCTTACACCTCTAGGGTATTATTGCCTATCGGGTTCAAATCTATTGCAAACACTAAGCCTGCCTTGATGGAAAGAGGCTTTACTACATAAAGAAAAACGTCTGTTGGGTAGAAATTAATCATACTTTTTTCTCAAAATTATTATATGGAAAAATAATCATATTTTAGATATAAGCGTTCGTCTATCGCGTGCTTTGTAAATGCACCACAGTGGCGCCAATAAAAATTATAAGTTTCAATTTATTATCTGATTGAATACAATTGATTTATTATATTATATTTTTTATTAACTTTTTTATTTTTAATTAAATAGCATTAATTTATAGAATAAAAATATTTATCTATTATAATCACTAACAGTGTGAACATCAAAGCAAAATAAAATATATAATTACATATTATATCATCTTAACAATAGTTAATTAATAATAATGATATTATTATATTTATGTAAATTATTGATTGATTACATTCACACTATCTCCCGCTTAATAGAGCGAGGAGACGGGACATAGTGCTAAAACACTTCCGCTCAATTTTCGAGACATTGCGTGTTGAGTGGCGGAACTTAACACCGTCTTTGTCTTCTAACCAGAGCGAGAATATGAAAATAATTCATTATCCCACTTCGATATGCAAAAAAAACAAAGTGTATCCATGAACGCTTATTAATTATCAGTCCTGATAATTTAATACAATAATATAGATAAAAAATCATAACATATTAAAAAAATATTCATCATTTTTGACAGGTAGCAATGTTGCCACACCTTGCAACCAGTTGAACAAGATGGCGTCGTAATAAAGGCATGCACAACACAATATTCCATTTACGGCGCATTTCCGTTGAGACGGGGGCGATCGACGATTGTCTGGTTTTTTTGCATGATTATTCTTACCAAAGCTGGAAAAAAGTGTTCTCGAAATTATAATCATATTTTCTTAAAAAAAAATTCAAAGGTTAAAATTGAAATTAGTAATATAATAATTTTAACTTTGACGTAACAATTACTAAAATTTTTATCAAAATTTGTATTTTTATTTTTTTATTATCTCAAAAATTTACATGGAAAAAATTGTAGAAATAATTAATTTAAAATGTTCATAATTATTAAGTACACGTGCTTTGAGAAAAACGATACGAAAAGGAAATTGATAACCGAAATATACTTAAAATATTATTCTAACAACACAATCTATATTTATTTATACAAACTACAAGTCAACCGGTATTAGCCTCTTACTCCCTTATATTCCCTAACTTACCTACAATTTACGTGCTAAATTTTTACTTTCTAGATCTACTATTTTGTCTGTGCGTTGTCTGTCAGTCAATCTATAAGTTTTATATCATCTATATAAAGTGATAAGTTGAAAACCCAGTGATACATTTCCCAATTTCTATCCATCAAAAGATATTGCTGGGTAACCAAATTTGATTTAAAATAACTTAAAACACTTTTTGAAATAATAACTTAGATTTAAATCCATATCCATCACACTCAATATCACTATCTCCACAATGACAACTAAAATAAAAAAACAAATAAAATTAAACAACGACATTAACATTTCAACTCGAAACGCCTTCATAAAATTTGTTGTAACAGTTTATTCAACCTGTGCGAGTGCAAATTTTAAAACAACTACCTTATATTGACTAATGGTCTCGTTCCTGCCTTTTTTGTAACAATACTTTAAACATTTTAATACTTTCAGTAAACACACGATGTTTAATTTGCTGCGTATTTTGAGAATACTGCAGCCTGCATGTGGGATGCCTGAGTTTTTTTTTAAATTATTTTTCTTTGCTTTTCTTAGTTAGTTGTTTCGAACAGGATACGTGTGTTTTCAACCTTCTGTTGGGATGTATTAATTATTAACGTATGAGTTATAATGTTCGAGTAAATAGAGCGTCACTAACCCGTAGTAGGTATTGAGAATTTATTTTGAATGTTGTAAGGGTAAAAAATATATTATTTTGCTTTGTAATTGCAAATTTGAAGTAAAAAATAATGCTGTTTTCTTCGCGGGTAAATCATATCATATACAGAGTGGAAGCGTTAGTGCTCCTTTTACGAGAACAGTATATAGGATAAAATATTTTTAAAAAAATTCTACGTCTAAACTGTTGAGGTATCTTGATTAATTTCTTTAGGTATGCCTAAATAGGACGTAGATTAGGCCTAAAATATATGATATTAAAATCAGCTTTATACCTAAACCCGTTCTCGAGATAAGTGTTCTTGACAGACAGACAGAGGAAAAACATAAGGATTCCGTTTTTACATTTTGTGATACGGGCCCTAAAAACTACATTTGACAAAGAATTTTACACACAACAATCGCTTTAAGTCATTCACTACTTTACAGGTAAAAAAATTGTACCGAACACTAGTAGTACCTATGTTGAAATTTCTGTAGGTATGTATAATAATTAATATTAATAACGTAGTATGTCAAGTTTTTTACAAAATCAGCATACATAATGTATGTATATTTTGTAAAAAAAATATATTGAATAAAGCCATAAAAACATGTCGGTTTCATGGGAACATTTTGATTAATGTATCATCGTTATTTTTGTCCTTTAAATATTTATCCAGCTATAAAAGTGCAATGGCGCGAGTTATTTATTGCTTATCCCCAAAAAAGTAATGATATCATAAGCAAATTAAAACTAAATCAAAGAATTTTGTTTATCTTGTTTTTTTTCTTCAGCTTCACCCCGTATCCTGCAACGATACCTACACAGGTACATGCAACAGTACCTAAATTCAGGACATTTGATGTTGAGTTGCGGAACTCAACGCCGCGTTTTGTTTCACCAGTGCAAACAACATTATAATCGAAATAATATTTAAATGTAGTTTCTACTTAGTTATCTGGATTCGCGATTTTTTTTGTGGCCTTCACTCTAGTAACCCAGTGCGATAGCACTGCATTTGGCCAAATCGTTATCACAAAATGACAACATTTTTAGCAATTTATTATACTGTTAATTGGATATAATATATTATTTCGATTTTTATGTATATTTATGGTTATAGTTATGCAATAGAAATATATTTTTGTAAAAAATATGTTTAGTATCGTATTTATTGTTTTTTTTTATCCTTATAAATAAGACATATTACTTGGTGCAACAATGTCGTATTTGCCCTTTTTATAAATTGCAGAAGTGGGAATCCAAGTAGTAGACAGCCTATCCGCATACGTTGACTAAAAAAAAATGCAATGAGATGATTTATATTTATTATTTATACTTAATATATTATAAATGTGAATGCTTGTGAAGATGGATGTTTGCCCGTCTTACACGCAAAAACTACCGAACGCATTTCGATAAAACTTTACAGTAATACAGCTTATACATTAGAATAACAGACACTCTTCACTTTATATAATTTTTTTGTTAAATTTGGCTATATTATAACAATAAGTTTAACCGGGCTCCGTTTGGGTCGCTAGTATAAGTTACATATTCCTGTGGAAAATAAAAATAAACTCACTAAAGTTGTTGACCGGCTTAACTCGTCGTCAAGTATTTCGCTGAAACGTTTCGCAATAAGCGTTTTATTTACATTATGAAGAATTTCACTTAAATCGTATTTTTATATTATATTATGTAACACAACACTAACTATATGTGCGTCAGTGTTGACCTTAGAATGTTCACTTAAGTATATATTTGTATTTGAATGAATCATTGTCCAAATACCATGTGAGGTGCAGTAATTTTTATAATTTTTATTATATCACTTCTTCCTTCCTTTCAGCTTCAGGCTGTATACCGCATTTAGCAGGGTAGGTAGAAGGAACATAGTGTTAAGACACTCCGTTGCCCACTTTTCGCCGAATTCTTGAGGTATTGTTTGTTGAGTGGCAGAAAGCGACGCCGCTCTTTTACGTCTTGGTTTCGGAGCGAAAAAATAAAAATATTAATAAATGATAATTCATTCCTCCAAGTGTGAAACGAACCCCCAGCAGTCGTGTTACACGTTTGTGCCGCTGCGCCGACGACGGCCTCTATATCAATTCTATTTCAATTATTTCGTAGTTTGTAAGTATTTTTTTTCCTTCTTAATCTACTGCTGTAGCTCCGTCCTTCACCGTACCGTAGCGTGTGCTGCTCCGTTCTCGTTAAAACGCTTCCGTTCCTCATTTTTCACCTAATTCTCAAGGAATTGTATATTAAGTAGTGGAGTCCAACGCCGCATGCACGCTTGTGACCCTGCGCCACATGTCACAACTGGTTCAACACTTCTGAAACAAAATTCGATCTTAATTGATATGAATATTAGTTATCTCTTGCTATTTCACGCTAGTAGTTTAACTATATTTTGTTAATACTAATACTGTGATATCAGAAATGGATATAAAGAACGTAGAGTTGAGTTTCTTTTCGATTATTTTATTGCTATTTTGTTTTCGGTGACATCATTATCATCATCGTAGCGTGTTGTCTAAAGGGAAGTTTATCCCCCGACAGGAATCGAACCCACAAACACAGTAGTTTATTAATTTAACTTAGCTTCACGTTTTATCCCTACCGGTGTAGTCAGAGAAAACGGAGCACCAAACGCTACGGAAACAATTATTAGAATTTGTGGAGGATACAGCTACATAAAAAATAATTTTAAGATAGGAGAAAGAAAAAAAATATATTAAGATATGGGAATGAGGCCGGTCGTGGCGCAGCGGCACGAGGTATGACTGCAAAACCGACTGGTTGTGGGTTCGATCCCCACTCGAGGAGATGAAATATTTACTTAAATTTATATTTCCATTTCTTCGCTCTGGTGTCGAGGTTAAGCGCGGCGTTGAGTTCTGCCACTCAACACGCAATGCCTCCAGAATTCGGCAGAAAGTGGGGAACGGAGTGTCTTAACACTAGGTTCCCTCTGCCTATCCTGCTGTGTGCGGGATACAGCGTGAAGCTAATTTAATTTAATTTTTTAAGATATGGGAAAGAACTATTTATAAGTAC
Organism: Heliconius hermathena; assembly: GCA_013403705.1. Taxonomy (NCBI): domain Eukaryota; kingdom Metazoa; phylum Arthropoda; class Insecta; order Lepidoptera; family Nymphalidae; genus Heliconius; species Heliconius hermathena. The sequence goes on along the minus strand of JAAIXJ010000013.1, from coordinate 779,710 downwards.
TTATATATGAATGACTGTTGTCTAAAAATACACGATGAAATAATATTCTGACAGCTCTTTTTCCACCGATATAAAATGCAAAACAATTAGATAATATGATATTTTATTGATATTGTTCATTCTTGTGATTCAAGCGACGTTAAGGCTGACTGCGGACGTGTCTGAAAATTATTAATAATTAAATAGTTAGGGCATCTTGGTGCAGTGGTATAGCGTCTCACTGTAAGCGAGACGGTTGTAGGTCCGATTTCCACTTGGAGGAAAGAATTATTTAATTTCTCCGCTCTGGTAAAACAAATCGGAATGTCTCGAATTTGGAATGAAACTAGAGAACTAAATATATAGACAATAGGTTCCTTCTGTCTAACCTGCCTAGCAGGATAAAGCATAAATATTAAAACAATGTCCATTCTAAATATATATTTATTAAATCAGCTTCACGCTGTATCCCGCACACAGCAGGGTAGGCAAAGGGAACTTAGTGTTAAGACACTCCATTGCCAACTATCCGCCGAATTCTGGAGGCATTATGTGTTGAGTGGGGGTGCTCAACGCCGCGTTTTGCCTCGAATCAACTTTTTCATATATTAGGGCAAAGATTTCGACCTTCATATATTAATAACAGATAACTTTATAGATTAAAAGTTAACAAAAATAAATTAATTTATTTCCCTTCAATTATCGTAAATTAAATTAATTACTCATAATATTAAAATACTAAGAATAAAAGATAGCATAAAATTCAAAATAATTGTTTTCACAAACAAATGAAATCACACAATACAGATAGTTAGTTAATCTAAAAATAGCCAATTATGTTTTTTTTTATATCAGTCAATCTTATATGTACATTTACAATAACAGATTAAAGAAATTCAATTATAATTAAAACGTATACTAATACAATAAAACAGAAGCGTTTGTTTGGTTGAACGAGCTAATCTCAGGAAGTACTGGTTCGAATTAAAGCTATATTCGAACGGAAACTATATACATATAGTCTATATGTATATATTAATCTTCAAAACCGTTTAGATATAACTATATATGAATACAGTATGCATTTTGATCGATCAAAATCACCTCGCGCATATGTAGAGTTGTCAACCATACCTTATAATAACGAATTCTATTTTATTTTCAATTTATACTTTTACATAGAAATAGAGTATGTGAAATTAATTTGTTTTAGCGAAGATACTACCTAACATGTCTTTGAAGTATGATGTTTAATTTAAATATTTTGAAATTGTAATTATAAAGGCTTAATTACTGCTACATTAAATATAAATATGGATGATTTATATACCGAATAAATAAAACTTAATTTTTAAGTCTTATTAAAGCTTTTGATTCAAAGATTTTTATACAGATTTTCAGAGAAAAAGTGCAGTTGACAAATAACGTGGTACTGTTAGCTTACCAAATGTAATCTTCCTTCCCGCCACTTCAGGTTTCGCTAGAGAGTTTTTGTTTCAATAGAGATGAAGTAGCGAAACGAGAGAAATAGAGCGTCAATAAATGTAATAAAAAAATCTTTGCGTGTGTTAAAAGGTTGCAAAAAAACGTTTTTTTTTCTTGCAAATACTTTATTTCTTTCGTATTAAAGCTACTTTATACGTTTTTTTGGTCAAAAAAATTGGCAACCCCAGCCATATATCAAGTGATATACACAACTCGTAAGCCCATATTTATTAACCGCTCTCAACTCTGAAATCGATCTTGTGAGTGACCTTGAGATGCCTTAAAAATATCATTAAAAATTAATATATTATTAAAAATAATGTACTAATTTTAAATACGGGCCTTAATTATATACATTTGTGCCACCTTTTTCAAATTCAAATCTAATTTCTCCTAACATTCTTTTTATTTTGTTGAATGAAAATAAAACGAAAAATATTTACTATTTCCGTAAACAATACAGTTACAGTTACCAATAAAAAATATATACCTAATTGAACTCTTGATAGAAATTATAAGCTTAATAGCTTGTTGTTAATAAAAAACTACAATGGCTAAATAATTTGCTCACATTGATGAATAATAAAAAAAATTGTAAGTATTTACAGTATATAAACGAAGTTATTTGCTGTTGCATTCGCGTAAAAAAGAAAATATTTTTTTTACTCTACTCTCTTCGTTTTATTTATTTTGGCATTCCGGAACGTTTTCTTTACCTTTGTTATTAATATTTCTTACTTTTTTATTAAATGAACATTACATTTTTTTTACATTATAATTTTATCAACTAAAATTGTAACAGGTGTCTTCACTTCGGTTTGATGTCCAGCAAAAGTGTTCTTTCTAACGTTATTTTTGTTATAGTTACCAATAATAATACGAGTTTACTAGTTATGGCAACACTGTATTTTAAATTTAACGAATAGTGGCACTATTTATTTAATTTTTAATTAGAAATTAACTCGAGCAGTGAAGGCGAGTGTTAGTCAATGCACTAACAAATAAATGGGTCCTTGAAACCTACACTTGGGTCCCAAGTTCCAGGCACTGCTCTGACCTCAAAAGAATAAGTATTTGTATGTGCTGTAAATTGACGAATTGATGTTAATAGTCTTTTGCAATAAGAGCTAACATCATTCAAATACCTTTTAGATAACAGATGATATGAAACTAACCTACAAAAATATGTACGGAGATTCTGATAATTTATATATGCAAATTTTGAATAGAAAAAAATATTACGATTTCCCTACATCTGAAACTGTTTTCACGTAACAACTTTCATATACATACATACACACAGACAGGAAAAAATAAAACTACTTATATAACATAACAAGAAATAACTAGCTGCTTGTAACAATACCCTTAAAGACATCTCACTTATACGGACATAAATCATTATATTCATAATGTGAGCAAAAACAATAGTTTCAAGAGTTTCCCATGAGGCGGTCCCACGGCACTGGTGACACGTTACCCAATAGGTTAGGGTCAAAACACCTCAATGGAGCTGAAATTGTTATAATATTTGTTAATACGTCACAGGTATTAACAGTTTTATGTGATTCCATTAGAGAATTGAAAGTATCTCATCTAGGATTAGTATTAGTATTAGAATAGTAAATTTGATTTATCGTCAATCAACATAAAATGAAAAGCAATAAAAGCTTGATCTAATAAACCGTTCGGAATTCTTGGAGCGGTCTATGTAAGTGGAAGGGTTCGTCAGTGGTGGGCTTCTGATGATACTCGCTAAGCGGGCAATGGTTAGGGATACCAGAGCCAGGAGGGTGCCAGGTGGTATCAAGTGGATCACCGATCCTGTCGAGATCGCCGGAAGTCAATATGAGGATAGCGTGGGACGTCATGAAGATTATTAGAAGAGATCTATATCCAGCAATGGATATTTACGACATCCAGGCTAAGGTGAATAAACATAATAAAAAAAAGATCAGCTTCACGCTGTATCCCGCACACAGCAGGATAGGCAAAGGGAACCTAGTGTTGGGATACTCCGTTCTCCACTTTTTGCCGATTTCTGGAGGCATTTCGTAGGACAACTAGTCGGTTTTACAGTCACACCTTGTACAGCTGCGGCACGACTGGCCTCACATACACCTCAACGTAAAAAAACACACAAACACAACAACATAATAAAACATCGATAAATAAATCTGCTGAAAAGCCACATATAAATTGTACTATTAACTTTGTTTTTTAAAATTGTAATTTCACAATATGTTTACAGCAATTTTCTGACTGAATGACTATAATTTATTTCCACACATTAACAATGTCGTAATATTCTTATACTCTTATAGTATTCATTGACTTTTCTGTCGTAAAAAACGTAATATATTCTGAAATTTTCTATTTAAAAAAACGAGTTATATAATATGTGCGTGTTGTTATATTCAGACACTCTTTTTAGCTTCAGCTTTCAAGCTTTTTAGCTTTTAGCTCTTTTTAGCTGTATCCCGCATATAGCAGGGAAGTAAAAGAATCTAACAGGGTAGTAAAAGTACTAACCATACCTAAAGACACACAAAAACACACTCCCTTTTTTACTATCAGTGTTAATATTTTGTTAATTTCTTATCTTTCTCATTTTCGTCATTTAAAGATAATGAACTGGATTACTATTCAACAAATAGTTTTTCATTATATAAAGGACAGATTTCTCATCAACAACGTAGAAAAGAAGCGTAGAAGAATTCAACATAAAAAATGATATATTTTTTGTGTTGGTTTTCTTTGATTGATTTCTAGTTAAAAAAATCTTCATTTAAAAAGTTTTTTTTTGGCTCTATACTCGTATTTGTATACACTCATACAAAAGCTCAGCTGGCCAACTGTAATAAATAGAGACTAAGCCTATAATACTAATATTTATAAAATAAATATTACTTAAAATTTACGATTACTTTGAAAACGTATAGTTAATTAAAAAATTATGTTAAATAAAACTTTAGTACCTTTAATAGGACTTTACCTAACTAAAGGTACTGGATTTTTAATATAGAAATATGAGAATAATTTAAACCTTAATCGATTTACCCTATAACCTTAACTTTTAGACTACCATTATAAATAATAACACTTAAGAGTATTAAATATAAATTGATATCTCAAAATTAATTACAATGTAGTTACAAATATGATAGAAAAATGATTATCCCCACAAAGTGTAAATGAGTGAGAGTTGAAAAAAATATTTCATAATAACATAATCTTCTCGCGTGGCAAGTGATTTAGTTCGAATAAATTGTTCTTTCCGGATTTGTACTTATGACCCTCGAGTATGAGTCAGGACTAAATAGATGAATAAGTGTTGAATATATATCTTTTGTAGCTTAGCGCTTCGTCTTCCAAGGCGCGTTGAGTTTCGCCACTCAAAACTTAACGCCAAGAAAATAAAATATGTATATATCGTTTATTAGTATTATAATATATGAGGCCTTAATAAATATTAATTATTAATAAATATTATAATATACGTGGCGCAGGGGCACAAAGTGTGACTGTGAACGCGACTGCCACTCGACTTCTGCCACTCAACACGCAATGCCTGCAGAATTCGGCTGAAAGTGGGGAACGCAGTGTCTTAACACTAAGTTCCCTCTGCCTACCCTGCTGTGTGCGGGATACAGCGTGAAGCTGATTTTTTTTTTAATATTTTCATTTCTTCGGTCTGGTGTCGAGGCAAAGCGTATTGAGTGTTGAGTGTTGAGTGTATTGAGTGTTGAGTGGCGGAGCTTAACGCCGTTGATAGAAAAATGATTCTCCCACAAATCATACCGCTGGAATTCCCTCAGTACCTCTAGAATTCGTCGGAAAGAGAAAGCGAAAATGAAGCGTCTTAACTGGTGTCTTAATGGTAGGTTCTCAGGTTTACTTTGCCTTACCTGCTACGTGCAGAATACAGAGTGAAGCTAAAAAAGAAGGTTTATAAAAGTTGTTAAAAACATGTGAAATAATATCAAACCTTCAGTATATTATAAAACACTTAAAAATTATAAAATGTTATTAGTTTTTATTAATTGGCTTATTTGATATCATAAATATACAACAAATTGACCTTTTCAAATGATAAGAGTAAGGAAACCTATTCATAAGTCACCTTTTTATTAGTTTTACGCATCTAATATAGCAATGTAGACTATAAAAATATTCTAGTGTTTAAAAACTCCTCTCCCCACGTACTCGATTACGAAACATTGCGTACATTGCGATGAGGAGCGCAACATAACGCCGAGCTTGGTCTTACCGGGACGAGGCAATAAAAATATCTGAAATGTTTTCATTCCCACAAATAAAAAACGAACCTTTATCCATTACGTTCACAAACAGACACCCAACTATGTCACGAAAGCATCATTTCTTTCATAATAAATAGTATTTTAAAGTAAATTGAGAAATATCACAAACAGAAAATAAATTCAACGTAAGCTGAAAATCATTGAGTCACGTGTATTACAAGGCCCTAAGGTGGTAAGTGCTAACAGATATTCTAAACACACGTAACCTTAATAAATTGGGCTAAATCGTAGTCGGCCTCGACTGTTCCATCTTATTATAGAAATGATTTAGTAAATTGTGGTTATTTAGTGATTTTTTTTCAGCTTCACGCTGTATCCCGCATGAAGCAGGCTTGTAGGCAGAGGAAGTCTAGTGTTAAGACGGAGTGTCTCCCCACTTTCCACCGAATTCTGGAGGTAATGCGTGTTGAATGGCGGAATGTCACGCTGTGCCGCCGCTTGCCTAGAGAGCGAAGAAATTAAAATATATCATTTCCGCGAATGGGAATCGAACCCATAATCTGTCGTGTTTACAGTCACACACGCTTGTACCCCTGAGCCACGACTGGCCTCAATATATGTATAGTGTTAATTGTAATTTTAATAATTCTTTACATTGTAGAAGCATTTATTTTTGTGAAATTCTATATGAAAATTATAATTGTTCTTACAATGCTTTATAGAAAATTATAATGAAGCGGAAGTTATATAAAATATAAGTCGTATGTTGAAACTATCTAAGTAGAACCTTGAGCTAAATCTAGTTAGTTATTGAGAAATAATTTTGAGAATTGTCTAATAAATCCTGTTGGTACACATTTACATTTCATTACCATTCTAATTATTTCTTTTGTTGGCAAAATTGATAAACAAGCAAAGTCTTGGCCAGTTGTGGCGCAGGGTGTGACTGTTAACGGGATAGGTTGTCAGTTCGACCCCCACTCGAGGAAATAATATCTTTAATTTTTTGATTTCTTTGCACACGCAATTAACCTTATAAATTCGGTGGAAAATAGGGAGAGTAAACGCAAGGCTCTCTCTGCCTCTACTATATGCAGGATACAGCGCGAAGCTGAAACAAAAAGAACTTGGCTATAATTTTCATATTTTTATTTTTCCGCTCATGTTCAATAACTTTTAGACTTTTATCTTGTTACAGTACTTATGCCTTTCTTCTCTGTAGAAGTAGTCAAATCGTAAGTAAATGTACTTATAGTATTAAATAATATTTTTATTTCTTTTATTTTTATATTATAAGTTTGTAATAATATAAGCATTCATTAATTTCTCATCCAAAAGTCATTCAGAGATGACAAAAACCCATCACCATATATTCTACATATATTCTACGTGTTCAGAATTGCACCCATTGTTCCCGTACTAAGATGAGTATGACGTAATCAGTTGTATTTGTATACTTGAGACTTGCGTTTAATTGATAGGGCTGAGCCTGTAGTGGTAGTTAGTAAATAATTGCAAATTATTGCAATAATAACGTTTTAAAAAAAGCTTCACGCTGTATCCCGCAGACAGCAGGGTAGGTAGAGGGAACCTAGTGTTAAGACACTCCATTCCCCATTTTCCGCTGACGTCTGGAGACATTGACAGAGCATGAAATGGAAAGATAAATTTAAATAAATATTTCATTATCTCGAGTCGGGATCGAACCCACAACCAGTCGCGTTTATAATCACACACTTGTACCTGTAAACTGGCCTCATAATACTGTTTTAAAAATTAAAACATCGGGCTTACATAACAATTTGTTAAAATTATAAATGATCGTTCTTACAATGCTTTATAGAAATCTTCCTTTTTGTTTTTTCCCACTCAGAGCGATAAATCATTTAGTGTTTTCATTTTCTCGCTTTGGTATTGTGGCAAATCGCGGCGTTGAGTTCCGCTGCTCAATACGCAATGCTGCGAGATGTATTTGGCAGAAAATGGAAACGGAGTGCCTTAGCACTAGGTTCCCGGTAGGTAACCCTGCTGCATGCGGGATACAGCGTGAAGCTAAGAAAAATCTGAGCTAAAGAATATAAACTCTATAAACAAAGGAAGAAAATAATCAAAAGTAAGAAAACATCTAAAAGCAAAACTGTGCAGTTATCCACCATCTAACTTCAGAGGGGCCACAACTCGTCTATCGTACTGTACTTTTTTATCACTATCAATATGGCAACCCTAGTACAGGAAGGCATATTTAAAAACGGCGCTCGTCTGGCCATCGTCTGCAGTGTATGCGCGGCGCATCCTTTCCGCCGGTGCGGTTTAGGAATGTTGGGTGAATGCACTGGGCCTATGCTGGAGCTTATTGTTATTTAAAAAAAGTTCATTTTATTTTTTTTAGCATCACACTGTATCCTGCACACAGCAGGGTGGGCAAAGAGAACCTAGTGTTAAGACTCTCCGTTCTTCATTTTTCGCCGAATTCTAGAGGCTACGCGTGTTGAGCGGCGGACCAGAAAGAAATCCTCGATACCAGGAAGAAACTATTGATATCTTTACTGATAACGATTTTAGTTGTTTTATGAGCTTCAGAAATTAAAATTTATAATATTTTCCTATATAGGAAAATATTATAAATTTTAATTTTTTTGTATATATTTTAAAAAAATATTTATTATTTAAATTGTCTACGTACCCTCTAGTGCAAGTTAAGTTGAAAAAAAAAACGATAAAACTAGTTTTTTTAAATACCTAACAATTTTTTCATTGCGTCTATAATAATTTTATTTACCTGATAATTTTACAATTTTTTAAATGTTATTCCACATTTAGGAAAAATATTTTTAAGAAAACGTATAAATTTTGAACGTAGCGGGGTTTCCAAGAGTTCCGTGGTAGGGTTTCCAAGAGTTTCCGAGTTCAAATCCCGCTCAAATTTTTATACGTTTTCTAAAAAGTAATTTTCAATACAGTTTTACTACCGTTAAGAAAACACTTAAGATTAATAAAAATGTACAAACTTAGGATTTATATATTTATTATTTAATCCCCTCAGGCTATAGTAGCCATATTTTTTTTAGCTTCACGCTGTACCCCAAACATAATACATAGGTAGTCAGAGGGAACCTGAAAACTGTCAAGACACTGTTCCGATTAAGACACTTCCGTTCCCCATTTTTCGCATTTCCCATTTTCCAAATTCTTAAGATATCGTGGGTGATATTAAAGCAAGGAAATGAAAATATGAAGTATGTCATTCCCCCGAGTTGGGAATCAAAGCCACAACTGCTTCGTTTATAGCACGCTCGTGCGCCTGCGCCACGAAGGCCTCACATCTTCTAGATATTAACCTCTAGTCTATCATGTGTATGAATCGTATAATTTTTATAATATATTAACCGGATATCGTGCACAGTGTCAGTTAGTACAAATATAATGTAGTGCGTTCCGGTACGGTGTTAACATAATGTATAATTAAAGGCACGTCATGGTTTAAGGTTGGCTGTATGTGTGTTTGTGTAACTGTAACCGCTAACGTTGACAGTTAAATTTATTTATAATAATATATTATGATAGAGTAGAAATAAATCTGTTTGTTCTAATATAGTTATATGTGACAAAAATATTTTATAAATATAGTAATAATAAATATAATATTTGAGGCTAGTCTTAGCGCAGGGGCACAAAGTATGACTGTAATACCGACTGGTTGTGGGTTTGATCCCCACTTGAGGAGATGAATAATTTACTGAAATTTATATTTCCATTTCTTCGCTCTGGTGTCGATGCAAAGCGCGGCGTTGAGTTCTGCCACTCAACACGCAATGCCTCCAGAATTCGGCAGAAAGTGAATGAAGCTAATTTGATTTGATTTTTGATTTTGAAAATATAGTAAATAATTGAAAAATATATGTTAAATCAAAATAACTAGGACAGAGACTGGACGATTCTTAGAGGGAATACCACTACCAGGTTGATCGTCAATCTGGTTAAGGTTGCCGGAAGCCACTGAATGCGAGAAGTGGAGACGGGGATATCCTTAGGGGTGCCAGCAGTAGGCAACAAAAGTCTGGGATGGTGATAATGAAGGTAGATATAGAGACAACGAATATTGTCACAAATTGGATTTTTCTAAAGTAAAAGTATTCAAACTTCAATTTCATTATTTGACCAAGATTATTAAAAAAAAATTGAAAAGTTAGTTTAGATAAATCTTTATTGTCGTCTTTCCTTGCTACTACTTTAAAATATTTAATCCTATTTTTATTTTTAAATATTTTTGATTTAACAATTGTAATTACTAAAAGATTCAATTTTAAATGAACCAGACTGTCTACCTGTGACTATGGACTACTACAAAATGTTCCAAATTTTCTGTTTCCAAATTTCGGGTTTCCAAAATATTTTTTTTTTCGCGAGACTAATCTGGTGAGAATTGTTTATACAAAATATCTAAAAATCGCGAAAATTAAAGATCTTAACATAAAAATTCAAGTCATATCACTGTCACTTTTATATAGCACACTAGAGACGCAGCTTTACTCGCTAAAATTTATATCAAAAGCAAAGGATAATATTTTAAAAATATTAATAAAAAGTATCCTACGACCTTTCTTATACCTTTAAGAATATGTATAAAAAGTTCCATGACAATCGTTTAAGTAATTTTGGCTTGAAAGCGTAACAAACATACTTACATTTATAATATTAGTACGATTTCAATAGCACTTGTGCAAACTAGAATAGACTAAATCATTAATGCCTTTGTTCGATGCATGGCGTTTCACAATTTGTTCTGTGAAAAAAAAACCTTGAATTAGTGAGTGGAACTGAGTACCTCTATTTACTTTACACTGCCACTATAAGAAAGATGGCTGTATGTGTGTCACGTAGTTTTAGGGATGAGTGTAGACTCTTAAATATCCAAAAGTTGTGTAATTATCTACCTTTTTTTTCACTAGCTTCTTTTTTATTTTAACGCTTCTGAATCAGCTTCACGCTGTATCCCCCACACAGAAGGGGAGGCAGAGGGAACTTAATGCTAAGATACTCCGGGCATTGCGTGTAAAAATATACATTATAGACGCAAATAAATATTTTATTTTCTCGAGTGGGGATCGAACCCACAACCAGCCGCGATTGCAGTAGCAAACTTGGGTCTGCCACACTGGTTTTATTATCATTTAATGTTTATTACGTATAAAACGTTTAAGGCAATTTGACATTGTGGGTTTGTTTTTTTTGTTGACTGTCGGGAAACCTCTTCGTGAATGCCGTCCTCATATTTTGTTTGCGTAACTCAACGCCGGATTTTGTTTCTAAATAAGTACACATAAAACAAGCTCTTAGTTCTTCATAGTCACTTACGTATCTCCAAATGATGTAATAACTGAGAAAACCGATTGATTCTTTAATGAATCATCAATTTATCTTAATATAATTATATTTTCATTAGTTATGTCTCAATAGCTTCATTGGTTTTCACCGTTACAAAATTTCTACGATACGTATAATACAATATAAATTTATATTTTTAAATTAAGCAATCAGATCCGACGGTCGCCGGCATCGTCGTCGGACGGTCATTGAGGCCGCCGTGGCACAAGTGTACGACTGAAAATGCGATGGTTGTGGGTTCGATTCTTACGGGAATGAAATATTAAATATACTATTTTCCTTGTTCTAGTAACGACACAAAGCGAGGGGCTGATTTTCGCCAGCATTTAATTCCTGAAGAACTATGCGGGAAAGTGGTGAACGTAAGTGTTTTAATGGAAATGGATTGTCTTAACACTAGGTTCCCAGTTTCCGCCTGCCTACCCTGCCATGAGTGGGGCACAACATGAAGCTTGAAAGTAATTATTACGGGTAAAGTTGGTCAAAACTCTTTTTTTTGGAAAATAGAAATAAACTACATAAGGAATTAACCAAGAATCCCTTCATTTATCAAACGGGTATTTTGACACTACTTATGAACAGTCAAAGCTGAATTCTTCATAATTGACCAATTTGTGACATCCGCTTAATATGTCATAATCCGTTTAGTATATTTTTAGTTTTTTTTAGGGTTCCGTACCTTTTTAAGGAAAAAAGGAACCATTATAACACCACTTTGATGTCTGTCCGTCTGTCAAGACCCTTTATTTCAGGAACGCTTGGAGATATCGTGTTCAAATTCAAACCATATACTCAGATCTACGGCCCCATTATTCTATATTTACTTAGAAAAAAAGATATGGCTGTTTTTATCGCAAAAAACGTGTATTTCGACATTATCAAAGGAATCTAAATTGATAAAGTACTTCCAGTTAACTTACAATTATGAAATTTGCCAGCTAGCATCTACAGATAGTAATCTACAGTAGTAGTTTGAAAACTATACACTTGTGATTAAATCCTAAAAAATAATAGCATTAAAAAGAGGGCAAAATTTGGTATTAAAGCTGCTAGTTCAAGTGATGTATAAAATGAAAGGGCTCTCTCCAGCTTAGCTAAGCCTGAATTTCAGAAAAAGCTCAAGACCTCCAATTTTTTAAGGAACTCTGGGTGGGTGAGTCAGACTCGCCTTTGTCCGGTTTTGTTCATTTATATATGTAGCAGGGTAGCCAGGCAGGCAGAGGAAGCCTAGAGTTAAGACACTCAGCTTTCCAGTTTCCGCCGATTTCTGGAGGTATTGCGTGTTGAGTGGCGGAACGCAACGCCGCGCTTTGCTTCAAAAGTAAAACGAAGCGATGAAAATATTAAATGTTTCATTTTCACGAGTGGGAATCGAACGCGCGACCTGTCGCGTTTACAGCCACGACTGGCCTGATTATGTTATTTATCTCATTCTTTTATTTAGTGAAATACATAAAACGTGTATATCTTAGAATTAAACAGTTGAGTTGCGTACAACGCCGCGTTTAGTCTTAAAATTTGGTGGCGAACCGACGGCCACCACTTCCCGTTCCTAATAATAATGATGGGCAACATAAATCGTTTTCGGGTAAACTTCTATAACAACATAGTATGAAATTATGTATCTCCATCCATAATCTTAATTAAGGCCCGGTCACGGTGTATTAATACGCTTAGTGATTACTATTACATTTTCAAACTGTTTCTTGGCTCGTTGATTTTTAGAGCTGGCGCCGATTCTAAGGTTACTTCATATGGAATATCAAATTAAATAATAAAATGTTACCTTTATGCTTTTAACTACATTTTATTATACAGTCTTCCTGCCTTCGGTCGAGTGCGTCGTCTTCGACGTTGGTTTCCCAGAATTTTGATATTGATGTCTTGAATTGTGTTAAATAATTAAGTTGGGTTTTAGGCCAATGAGAAATTTGATTTAGATTTCGTAACAGATGTAATGTTTTAATGTGTAATTTAGCTTCACGGTGTACTCCGCTTATAGCAGAGTAGGCAGAGAGAACCTGGAAACCTAAGGTTGCGGCACTCCGTTCTTTATTAGACACTTGCGTTCCCCATTTTCCCCTGAATTGATGAGGCATTTTATGTTGAGTGGACTCGCCACGTCGCGTTTATAGTCGCACTTTTGTACTCCTGCGCCACGACTGCCTTCACGAAACGTATATGTAAATAATAATAATAAAAAAATCTAATTACAGCACTTTCATGTCATAAAGTAATTTAAAGTTTAAAATCTAAAAACCAAATGGATATAGCTGTAGCCAATGTGAAGACACCTTAGCTAAAGTTAAAAGCGCAAGCGCACGCGATACACCCATATTGCAATGTCAAAAGGAACCCTACGTAACATATTCGTTATTTATTTATTCTCGCGTTTTCTTTGATCATAGCCATATTTTTTAACTATTATAATCAATTTTTTTAACTATTATAATCTACTTTTTCATGGCATTAGGGGTACTCAGTATAGGAAACGAATATTGGTACTATTGATTAGAAAATCACTCGACCGTATCTGCAGCTTACTTGTGGTTATGTAGGTTTTTTGTTATGCAAACTAGATGAAGTGGCAAAATTTGCTTTTCCTTATAGAGTATCTGCTTTTAAACCCTTTGGAAATGTTATTTTTATAATTTGTTACAGAATGCTTATTTTTAGTAATTTATTTGCATGTTTTCAGTAACTTTTTTTTGTAATTTTCAACCATTATGTTGGTAGATGTGTCTAGCCATTCACGGTAGTCAGCAGTCGTGATGGTTGTAGGTTCAATTTACACTAAAGGGATTATTCATGATTGATAATAATTTTCCATTCATTGTTCAAGAATATTTTACACAGATACTTTCTTTTGATTCACTTCTTACACCGCATGATACTCAAGATGCAGGAATGTTAAAAAAACTGTAAACTAGGTGGGTTCACATTTGAAAAAGTATCTATGAAAGCATTTATATTACAAATTTAAAATAAATATTAAAATCAGCTTCACGCTGTATCCCGCACACAGCAGGGTAGGCAGAGGGAACCTAGTGTTAAGACCCTCCGTTCCCCACTTTCTGCCGAATAAAGTGCCAAATTTTAGAATAATATATAAGAAAACCATTTCAATGTTTTTTGAAGTATAATTACAATTTTCTAACAAAACACCCTCGTCGAAATCACTCTTGAAGAGAGAGTCTTACCCTGTTTACCCAACTACTCACTATCCTTCGTTTTGCTTCATTATTCCTCCCTCGAGAGGCTACATACCAAATGTAAGTTTGACACTTAAGTTTATTTTGAACTCAAGTCTACATGTCTCAAACTAAAAATCAAAATCGACTCGAAATTGCTGTTTGTTTTATATATATATTTTTTTAATTTGATGTGATTTTTCAAAAATGCTGAATTTTACACTTGGTCATCATAATAATAATAAGAATAGCACTTAAAATCAATGTATGCTGTATCACAGAAGGGTAGGCAGAATGGAGAAAGGAGTGACTAAACACCTAGTGTCCACAATCCATTGCGTGTTGAGTGGCAGAACTCAACGCCGCGCTTTGCCTCGACACCAGAGCGAAGTAATGAAAAGATTAATTTAAATAAATATTTCATCTCCTCGAGTGGGGATCAAACCCACAACCAGTCGAGTCACACTTCGTGTGCTACGACTGGCCTAAATATTGAAATAGATAGTTTATTCAATTTATGACTTAGAGATATTCTTTCTCATCTCCATCTCCATAATTTGTAGGACACGTGTGACAAAAAAAAAGAAAAAAATATTTTTGTTGGACAAATAAGATTTGCTCTAATTAAAGTTCTTTGATATGATTTATATATAGCGCTCAAGCCTAAACTTTGTTCAACACAGCAACATTAGCCTTTTGTAAATGCAACGTAAATATTTATAATGTCCATTGGAACGAAGCAAAATATGTAATTATTAATAAGTAAAAACTTCACAGTTCCGCTTATTTGGTACCGCCGTATACTATATTGATTTTTAATGTTTTAGATATTTGTACATGTTTAATATTTATAGTTATAATTGTAGGTGTTTAATATTTTTTGTTAGTTTTATATTAAAGAAATGTTTTCTGAAAGTATTTTTTTTTGTTTCACGGATCATTTTCCGCCAAATCCTGTAGGCATTGTTTTCTGCGCTGTAGGCGTGTTGATGCTGAATCTCGACACCACAGCGAAGAAAAAAAATACTTATTAAATATTTTATTTCCTCGAGTGAGAATCGAACCCACAACCTATCACATTTACAGTCACACGCTTGTGTCACTGCAGCACGACTGGTCTCAAGTTCCTCAAGTATAATTCCTTTTTTAAAGGGGCTGTATAGCTAACAAATATTATTATGTGTACCTATTTGTATATTAGGTACATCTTAAATAGTCAAACACTAATGTAATTTGTTGTATTCCTTCTTACCAAAAGAAAACACTGAAAAAATCTACTAATAAAATTTTGATAATCTTTTTACAAGCAAAGCTATATGAATAAATTTAATATGACGAATATGAACTTAAGTTTAGTCCCCTCCGCCGCGACTGGCCTCAGTCAATCCAATGTCTAAATGACAGCGCAATGTCTCAATAATAGGTTCCCAGGTTCCCCCTGCCTACTCTGCTATGTGCCGAATACGACGTGAAGCTAAAAAATAACCAATTATTATCATACTTCAATCTACTAACTGGGACAACTCTATCGCATACAGTACACTTAAAATATATGTTTTTTTTCCATTTTATTATATAATTTTACATATATATAATATATTTTAATTGTACACATAATTTGAAATAAATGTCTAAAAAATTATGTAATATATGGCGATATGAACCCGCGATTTTGCATAATTCATTCAAATGCTTAGTACACCTATTTAACATAAGATCTTCACACGTTTTTAATTTACTTGTTATACTGAGTATGAGAATAATAAACTAAATTATTATAATCAAAAAACAATTTCACGGTGTATCCACGCACACAGCAGAGTAGGCAGAGGGAACTTAGTGTTAATACACTTCCTTTCCCACTTCCCGCGGAATTCCGGAGGCATTCCGTGTTGCGCTTTGCCTTGACACCAAAGCGAAGAAATTAAAATATAAATTTAAAAAAATACTTCATTTCCTCGAGTCCCCACTCAAGGAAATGAACCTACAACCAGTCGCGTTTGCAGTCACACTGTACCTCTGCGCCACGACTGGCCTCGGGACTAAAATATTTTGAAATACTTTATTTTAATAAAAAAAAATAGTGGATATATTACGAAACCAATAATAATCATTAAACACCCCATTTCACATATATGCATAGATACATATATATATATACGAGGAAACATTTGTGTGTTTCACAATTAGTGACAGACAAAACAATAGCTTTGGCGTATTATTAGAAAACTACTAAAAGAAAAACGTCGTTTCGAACCAGATACGTTATAACCATTAACAGTTTAGTTCTAAATATTTTTTTACTTTAAAATGGAAGACGCAATGTATAGAAAACATATTTTCTATATAGATACATATTATAAGAGACGCTATGGCCTAGTTGGCAGCCTGGTCGCGCCCACGAGGAAACCAACGAAATGCCGTCGCCAAGGGGTATTAAGGTCCGTATATTTCTATAAACTGTCGTAAATATTGTTTTTTTTATTTTAAATAGAAAATAATAATCGGAGCTAAATTTGAATACTTACTACATTAACTACTAAGTATATACAGTATGTATGTACTCGTATGTATATATAAGTTTTAGATACCCATGATGACTCTTAGCGAAGATCAAAATATTTATTTATTTATTTATTTCTTTATTTGTACACCACTTATATAAAAATACAATAAAAAAACAGAAAAGAAAACAAATGTACAAAAAGGTGGCCTTATGGCTAAGTAGCCATCTCTTCCAGACAACCTTTAGAGCGAAAAGAAGCTGTCATAATATTAAGAAGGTGGGTGGTGGACGTAGTTAAAAAAGTATTTAAATAAACAATAAATGAATTTAGATATAAACAAAACAATATACTAATATATAGATATTTCTAATATAATACAATACATAGACTAATATACATTCAGTAAAATATATATAAAAAATATATATATATTTTCGTTCCAGGACTTGTGACAGGAGGACTTGTGGTCTAGTTTCAGTAAATTTTTTAATTTCGTAAATGAAAAAAAAAAACATTTGCAATATTAAAAAATTAGGCAATTGATTTTTGAAGACTAAAAGCAAAAATTAACAGTTTAAACAACTTTAATTATCATGTAATCTACATATAATTGCCCAGATTCATGATGACACAACAATTAGAAGTGCGTGTTATTCAAATCATTAGATTTCATCACATTTATTCTTTTTACAATTCGATCTAATAAAAGCATGTTAAAATCTTACAAAAAAAGCCTATTTACTATACTGTTTATCCAAAATCAATTTCGCTAATAACTTTAAAAACATAAGAGGAAACGAACCAACCACCTATCAAACAACAAAATAAAAAGCAATCCATCTAACACATACTCGTATTTCTCTAAACCGAAGCGTATTAAATAAACAATTACTTACGTTACTGTCGCAGTACGCAAAGCAAGCTGATTTTACTATTACATAGAATACGGATAGACATTTGATTACAAATTCTTTGAAGTTTTCCTTTGCACTCAGTTTCCCTACTTTGAATTTAAAATATCCCTAACGTATCTAAAACGGTCTACGATAGGGGGTCTAAAATACCCCCAGTGTTTTATCGATCGCCAGATGGAAGGACGCGAATAGAACTCTTGAATTAGAGCCGACGTCCATTGCGTTGTTGGTGGAATATTATGTTATAAGTTCTTTGATTTTCACTATTATTATAAATTTTAAATGAAACTATTATATTAATCTTAAATATACGCGATTAATCCGGTTAAAATAGTTTCATTTAAAAGGAATACTATGTTGTTTTGAAGTAATATTGTTATTGTTTGAATGATGAGACTCTCATGGCGCAGCATTTGACTGTGAACACGAGAATTGAGGGTTCGATTTCCATTCAGAGGAATAAATGATTTACATTTTCGTGTTCTGGTAATAAGGAATGCTGTGAGAGCGTGGAACGAAGTGATACATAGTACACTAGATTCTTTCTATCTTGCTATATACGGGTTATAGCGGAAGCAAAAAATAATAATGAAAGAGGTATTTAAAGCATAAGCTAAAGATTCAGATTTTTTTCCTAAATTACTGGTTTATAAAAGGAAAAATAAATATCTATATTCATTACTTCAATTGAATAAATGATAAGATTTTTAATTAAACTAGATGGGAAAAGAAATATTTTTATGCGATTATTGTCAAAAAATGTAGAATCCAATTGAAGCCAGTTGTTGTGCCTGGACACAAGCGTGTGACTGTAATATGTAAGACAGGTTGTGGGTTCAATTCCCACTCGACCAAATGAAATATTAAATTTTTCATTAGTTCGCTATGGTGTTGAGGCAAATTAAAAAAAATCATAGATATGTTAACATACCTGCAAAACTATATTGGCCTGTACTTTTTATATTATAAGCCAAGCGGGTTCTGTGGAAGACCACTACAATGATGCAACCAATTCATATGATAAAATTAGATATTTAAAACCGCTCTTACGTCCAAAATTATATGAATGAAACATTTAGTTGAGTAATACACAGACTTTAGTACTATAATGACCTATTTTTGAAATTAAAATTTTTATACCGCAAAAAAGTAATTTCGTTTATTTTAAAATCAAATCAAATTTCAATTCCATTAGATCCTATTCCAAAAGCTATATTAAATTAATCAACCAAAGTTAATTAATAATAAATGTGAGTATTGTCAGTTCTACAGCAAGTACCAACTCCGAGTTATATCTAGAGAAGAGCCAGCGTAACACTATTTAGTGTTTATTTATTTATTAGCTCCACGCTGTATCTTTTGCATAGTATAATAAGGTAGACAGAGAGAAACTTGGAACTTAGCGTTAAGACTTTTGGTCCCAACTTCGGTACCAAAATATTAAATATTTAATTTCCTCGAGTGGAACCCACAACCTGTAGGGTTTACAGTCGTACACTTGTGCTTCCGCGCCATGACTGGCCTTCACTATTTTATTACTATGTGAAATATTTATTAGTGTCTTATTAACAATACTCTAAATTATTTAATTGTTAAAAATTAAATATTAACTTACATACCAAAAAAGCTCTACAATATCAAAGTGAAAGTTACATTTACTTATACTTAGTAAAGAAATTGGAAATTAAGAAAAGTTTTTTTTTCTTATAAATCAAAAGGTCAATGACCCGGGAGTCTTTAATTTTTTTTGTTATAACAATGAATTCATAGTTTGTTTGAGGAAGTCTATTATTTAACCCACTTGCTTGAGAAACGTTGCGACAGACAACTGTGTAAACAAAATACTTTTATATAGATATGTTATATTTAATCAGTTAGGAAACGTAGGGACTTGTTTACACTAGAGACGGCGAGGAATGTCTTTTATATATGTATATATTTGGATTCTTCATTAATATAAAGCTTTTTGTGAAGTATAGAGTAGTTAGTATACCACTCAACCCCTAAAAGTCTTAAGGATTCGCCGAAGAGAGCGAAACAGAAGTGACTTAATGAGAACGAAGTGTCTTGACAGTAACGTGTTCCCAATTTCCCAGCCTCAAACAAAAATGTAAAGATTATTATCTACCTTTACAGTGGCATTTTATTAAACAAAATATTCTTCGTTAATATATTCGGAAATCTTAATTATGAATTTATATGTGTTGTGGGATCGATTCCAACTCGAGAGAATGAATTAATTTCATTTTCTCGCTCTGGTAGCAAGACAAAGGGCAGCGTACACGCAATATCTCATAAACTGAACGGTGCATGGATAGAGGAGTGTCTAAACACTAGTTTTCCTCTCCCTACTATGCAAAAATCTTATTGTACAAATATAACCATTATCGAAAATAGAATTTGAATACAAAACCGTCATTTATTTTCAGACATTCTGCTGTGTTATGGAGAAACTGAAAATATTTGGTACATAACACAGCAGACCTGCCATTTGTTAGTAAACGTCACGACTGGATGGAATAAATATAGTTCGTAGCCTTGTAGTAGTTAATAGTACAACATACAGTACAGCAATCCCTAAATTGCATCACCCACAGTGTATATTTTGAAATGCTATTAGCAGTTTGAGTGACAGCACTGACTTTACAACTCTTTCATCTCAAATGCATAATTTCCTTAAAGCCAAGATACTGTTGATTTGAATAAATGTCTTTGAAAATTCTGAATGTTTTTATGTTCACGGATGTCTCATATTTGACACAGTACGTAGAAAACCTATATAATGTTAGCATAAGTTACTTATAGTGTAGTAATAGGAGCCACTGTAATTACGAGTACGTCATTTGATATTGTTTCTATTATCGATTATATTAAGTGGCGGTAGTGTGCTGCGTCTTTTCCGGTGGATTTCCAATATAAGCACAAACGACACGGCACTCATGTTCATTACGTTCTAAGATATTGTCAAGACAACTTGTCATTACAATTCATATTTCAATATTGTGACTACGAGAGTATATGTGTATATAACAAGTGTAAATAAATTTATTGTAAAAGCTGGATTTTGTGTCTGACTTGTTGGTTCGCCTAACAGTTCAGAAGCGGGATTACGAAAGGATATACAAAATTTCCTGCCACGCTCATAAAGTGTAAGTAGACCATATATATATTCTTTTTTTTCTTTTCTCTCATTTTTCTTACTCCTTAAAGATTAGCTGAATAATTTGTATGTAAATAGAGTTCTCTATAATTTTTAATTTTTCTATTCTGAATATAAGCAGAGTGTTGCTATTCTAATTATAGTTTTTAGTTACTCTTATTTCTTTTACATCAAACAAACAACAAACGGATAAATGAAAGATCTTCAATGGAAATTTTAATAAATAGTTTTAACAGTTAAAGTTTACTGATGACGATACATAGAAATCTTGTACTTCGAACTTTTCGTTGTGTGGTGATTGATAACTTTTATAACAGCCAGAGTGGTTTTTTAT